>VWZP01003327.1:150129-299359 GCA_013396995.1 Dicaeum eximium | reverse complement strand
GGGAAGGGAAGGGAAGGGACGGGGCTGGAGGGAGGCGGGGAGGAGGCCGGCGCTGGCCGCGGGCAGCAGGGGCGGCTCCCGATAAAGGGGCGCCGTGCGGGCGGTGGCGGTGCCGTGGCCATGGCGTGGGGGTGCGCGCTGTGCCTGGCGCTGGCGGGAGGGGCCCTCCTGGCGCTGCTGATGCAGCTCCTGCGCTGGCTCAGGGCCGACGGGGACCTCACGCTGCTCTGGGCCGAGAGGTGGGGGAAGAAGCCAGGTAATGCCGCCCGGCAGCGGCCCCGGCAGGGGAGCGCGGTGGCGCCGGGGACGGGCGCGGGGCGCTCGGCAAAGGGGGTGGTGCGGAACGCGGGGGTGCCGGTGGCATCAGCTGTCCCGTGGGGTTATCCATAAACATCCCCAAAAGTGTAATTTGCCTGCCCTTTGCCTGGGTAAGGCGCGTGGTGCCCCTCGTGCCGGCAAAGCGGCTCCCAAAAAGTCACTTCGCGGGTCCGTGCCGAGGGCTGGCTCCTTTGGCCCAAACCCGTTTGTTTTGCACAGTTTCTGGGCACGTTCCCGGTCCTGGCAGGGCCCCGCGGAGCAGCTGAGGCTGTGGCACAGGGACAGTGCGGAAGGAAGGCTCGGGAAGGGACGAGGGTGCCTGGCCCGTGTGGCCGGGACGAGCGGCTCTGTCGCCTGTTCGGCTGCTGCTCCAGCCTGCTCTGACACCTTCAAGCAGATACTGCGTTCACAAGGGGTGTCGAAAGTGCTTACGGTGAAGTAAACATGAGTATTTTTAATGTTGGGACTACCAGGGCTTCCTGTTCCGTGGATTGTGCTCCGAACGGCGCCGGGGCCAGCCCCTCACGCGATGCTGTTAGGGGCTGTTCACTGCATCTCTGTAAGGGGCTGCCTTGTCACCTGCGGGGACAAAACTTCAATGAAATCCTGCCAGACAGGCACTTCAGTTCTTGCTCGTGTTGAACTTTCTATTCTGACTGCAGTTCTCCCTATTTCTGGACAAGGATCTTTAACAATCATAGGTTTTGTTGGCTTAATAGAGGCTTTTGGTCAGAAAAGGCACAAATTTGTGAATATCCCCCCTTGGTTTAGCTTGCTGGCTGAATTTGTGGCTGCTGTGAGCTGCTGGCTGTGGGTGCTTTAGGTGGAAGTGGAGACTGGGGGCAGAAGTGGGATGAGAGATTCTATAGGATATCCCATGTGGGAATTGGGATATCCTGTTGGGTTGAGATAGGGAGAAGGGGCTGCATCAAATGAAGGTGGGCCAGGAGTGAGGGTTTGACCTTGGGACCATGATTTCTTCGGGGATGGTGGTGCAGGTGAAGCTTGGCATTAGGAACAGCTGGAGAGAAGAGTAGGACAAACTTGAGACATCCTTGTCTGCTGCTCTCAGTAGAAGCTTCCTGCAAATGTGGATCCTTTTCTGTTCTCCATTAGATGGACTGGCAGAAGTAATAAAGCTCTGAAAAATACTACATTTAAATCAGTGTGAGCCATCTCCTGTAGGTGTTTGGGTACTCAGCCCAAAGTTTTGCATGAACTTCATCAGAACATTCCCTTGCTGTAAGAAAACTGCAAGAAAATCTTAGTGTGGACTTTTTTAAAGAACATGGAAAGAATGAGGGCAGAGAAGTCAGATAAATCTTGACTAATACAAACAGAATTGAAGTTTTGTCCTGAGGGATCAATGTGCAATACACATTAAGATGTAGCTGTCTTGGGAAGACAAAGTGTTATTTGAATGTAGCCTTCAGAATTATTGAAGGCCTGGAAACCTTTTAAGTAGTCTCTAAAAATTCACATGCAAAGACCAGTGTAAGGTAATTTTATGATGGAGTTGTTTTAACATTATGAACTTTTGCCTGATTCTTGTGTAACAACATAAGAGGTCAGCTGTGTTTTGGCCACCTCCCCTTTTCCCCCCAGCCTCTGTGCTTGTAATTCAGTAAAATATAGAACTGAAATGGTACCATTTAGCAAACCAGGAAGGAAAACAGAAGAGCCAAACACTAGAAAAGATGTTTCATTAAATAACTTCTCCCTTTTCTTTCTCCCCATATTGTGCATGTGATGTAGGGTGCCTAGGTAAATAATTTGTGGATCGCTTAATTTGCAATTAAAGGTGTTATTAGAGCTATCACTCTTGCAGTCATTATATTGTGTTATCATTTCTACAACATTATTATGGGTGTTGAAGTTTTTGGAGATGAAGGTGTTTAGCAGAAAGTGGACTTATCTCCTGTGTTTCTTGTGCTATAAATAATTACAAAGAAAGGCCTTAATGTAGGTAAGACTGGTTCCAATTCAGTTATTCAATTCTATAGGAAAATCTGACTTTTGGAGTTATTCATTGGTGGGTGCTGGATTGCTTTCCATCCTCTGAATATGTGTGTGGTCAGGAGAGAAGGATTTTTGGGTGCTGGATTCCTTTCCTTCTGTTTCAGAGTGCACAGAAGTCACCCTAAACCATGTTCTCTTCACAGGCAGCTTAATATTATCCAGCTAAAGGGGAACCTTCCATGTATGAAAACCCTGCTCCTAAATTTAGGAATAATGGTATGATTCTTTAGGGCTCTGGAGTAGATGTTCTGTTTTAAACATCCCCACCTCTAGTATTTTTCCTGAAAGAAATGACTTGGTAACCTTGTGCTATAAGAGCTATCAAATGTTGGAAAAAAACTCTAAGTAGAGCTACAAAACAACTTTTTGGGTTATTTGAAGTGCTAGTCAGTTCAGCCTCTCATTTGTTATGCCTTGAAGCACAGTAGTTAATGGTTAGTCATGGCATAATCTACTTTTATTTTTTAATTTGGCACGGTTAATTTTTAAACATACTTCCAGCAACAACAGGACACTTATTCTGGAGCAAAGTTGATGCTTTTGGTCCTTGTTCTGCACCAGCATTTGAGGTTTCCCATTGTGTTAACTCTCAGTAGCTCAGTGCTTGGTGACCATCAGCTCTGGGGAATTGGTGGGAAAACTTTCCTTATCTCAGTTAATTATTCTGTTCACAGAGCAAGACCCTGAATAACTGCTGAGAAGCTGCCCAAGAGAGGTTGGGAACAGGGAAACTAAGTGGTAGGAGGAAGAGGATTTGTTTTCAGTAGCAAGAGGAATGAGTGTGGTAAGCAGGGTTGGAACCACGTCCATGTGTTGTTTTGTTCGCGTAGTGTTTGTCTGCTCGGGTTTTCTGCAGAAAAAAAATGTAGTAGGAGAGGCAAACCCCCATGTTTGTGGTGTTTAATTGGAATATATTGGAATAAAACTGTAGGAAAACGGTGTGAATGAGTTTTACAGGCAGCAGCCATTTGTTCTAATGATGAACACAGTGGATATTCCAACAGCTTCAGCAGCATCTCTTTCCTCCTCCCTAGTTCATAACCTTAGAATACATCTCTCCTTTGGGAATTGGCTGCTGTTGCTGTTGTTAGTGTTTCTAAAAACAAGTCACAAAAGCCTGGGTTTAGGAGGGATTTTTTGGGCAGTCAGCTTAAAAAAAGACAAATAATACTTACTGCCAGCCCCACAAAGTCAAGCTGAGCTCTGATAGCCAGTCTTGTGTGCTCGCTGCTTTTGGCTGATGAGTGAAGGGTTTTGGTGCTGGTCTCTTTGTGGGATTTGTGTCATTAAGACTCCAAAATTAGAAATTTGAAACACAGTGTGGTGTAGAGGGGACCAGGAACTGATCACTGGAGAGAGCAGGAAGTAAAAGCAGTCCCAGCCACAGTGAAAAAGGAGTATTTTTTTTCTACATTAAATTAGTGGTTAAATTTTAGTGAGCTGGAAAATGCTACTCTGAGCCTTTTCAGAATGGAACTGGCTTTAAGTCTCAGGAACTGCATTTGGCTCTGATATTTGATTTATGCCATGAAATCTTTCTTGGTTTGCTAGATGTTGGAATGCACAAACTTGAGAAACAGAGGGAAGAGCTCCTGTCAGCAGTGCTCTGAGTGAGTCAGATTTTCCCCAAGACTGATTTTCACTAAGGCTGATTTTGAGGAGCACAGACATGTGTCAGGCAATGATTCCTTCTGGAAAGTGCTCTGATATTTGTGATCTTTCATCCCTAAATCATGTTCTGGGATTAATTGAGTGATTTTTCAGCCATCTGTGGTATTTGATGATTTTGGATAAATGGGAAGCTAAGGCTTTTCCCAGTGCCCAGGTGTGCCATGGAGTGGGAATGGCTGTAGACAAGTGGGAACAAGCATTATCAGCAGAGGATTAAACAGAGCAAGATGCTCTTAATTTTACTACAGGTTAAAAAAACGTGTCAGGGCAGGAGCTGGGGAATCCACATGTGAATTTACATCTTGGGAACTCTGTGTACTGTGCCCTGGCCAGTGCAGGAGCTAACCTGCATCAGATACAAAACAAAGTGCATGAACACCCATTTGGGTTTTGGTGATTAGCTGTCTTTGTGCAGAGAATTTTACACAGTCAGCAATTCCTCTGGAACATTTTTTGGGATTAAACATTATTTTGAAATATTTGCTTAGGCTTTTGTTTGTATTTGCAATACAGTAACTGTTTCTTGTCAATTCCAAGAATTCTCCCTTTTCCTCTGAGGCAGTTTTTGATGAGGTTAGTGGAATTGTTATGTGTGGATGGCCTGCAGAAATGCAACCAGATTTCTTCCACCAGGTAAATAACCAGTGTTTATTCAGATTAGCCTTGGAACAAAGTTCAAATGGCAACAGAACAGCTATGAGCCATTTCACAACTGCATGTGACTAAAAAATTAAGAGGTCAGGATTTTGCAATACCGCCCCCCAAAATGAGCATATTTCTTAAAAACAGCACCAGATTACAGCCCTGCCGTGAGTTAGATGCTTATCCTGGCATTGGCAATGTGTGAACTGCTGTCCTGATTCTTTTGCTAGAACATGAACTGCGTGGCAAGGTTGTCTGGGTGACAGGAGCCTCAAGTGGCATCGGAGAAGAATTGGCTTACCAGCTGGCAAAGCTGGGAGCCCTGCTTGCCATCTCTGCCAGGAGGGAGGATGAGCTGCAGAGAGTGAAAAAGAAATGCCTTGGTAAGTACAACCCAGCACTTCATGCAAGCAGTTCCACCCTGGCTGGGCTGGAATTGCCACAGGAACACAAACCCACATAGCACAAGAATAAATTTAATGATGAAAGTCAACTTTATACAGAGCTGGTATCTTCTTTTTGTGAGAAGCCTTTGTATAGACATGCATTTCAACTTCCTACATAAGCTACTGTTACCTAAACATCTCATTATGAGTTGCAAGTGCTCTTGTAAGGTACTGGATTAAGAAATGGAGTAAATACTGTGGGGAATGGAGGAAACAATCCTGGAGGTATCATCCTGTGGCTGCTTGCTGCAAAGAAATATTATTTCTTCAGGTTTGTGCACATTACAGGCAGAAAGAAAACTGTCTTTGCTCTTTGGAAAATGGAGTAATAAAAACGTTCAGAAAAAATTCTTCTAAGAATGTGGAAGAAAGAGGATCTCTTGTAATCAAGGGGAAAAAATGTGAAGCAAAATCTTTAACTATTGCAGTTATCTTCCAGTTAGCTTTCATATGCCTGATGACTCAGTGGTCTGGCTTCATTCCCCCTGTTTTCTGGCTTGGCAGCAAGAGGAATAGGCAGTTAATTCACACTGATAGATAGAGAGTTTGAACATGATTAAAGTTATGCATTTTTTCAGACTATTTGTCCTCCATAGCTCAGGATGGAGTATTTTATGTGGAATGTGTTATCATACCAAGAGTTCAGTCTTAGTAATGTTGACAGAATGCCCACAGTCTATTTAGAATGTGTGCTAGAGAATAATTAGATGTTTTTCTTGGATTAGCACCTAAACATGTCTAGAAAGCTGAAAATTGCAGCAGCCTACTCAGAAAAGCTTTCAAGGAACTTTCAAAAATGCACAGCTCCTTTTAGCCTGGTTTTATTTTCTGAGGGCTCTAAAAAGCAGTCACTTAAAGAGTTTGATATTTAAGAAAAGGGAGGGGACACATGATGACAGTGTGGTTAAGTGGCAATTGTGACAAAATCCCAGTGCTGTGTGATGCAATGGTCAGCAGAAGTCTGCAACAGCACTTGCATCCATGGCTGTTTGTTGTGATTGCAAAATTGATGACATGAGACAGGCTGGCAGCAGCTGCAATCCTGGATAGGCATTTTCAAGAAATACTTGTGTGATGGGCTCAGGAATATTCAGAAATATTATTTCAAGTAATGTGGACCAAGAACATTGATTTATCTGAGATGATTTCTGCCTCTGACAAATTTCAGTGGCCCTGTGATTGTCTGAGCTGTGCATACACATCCTTTAAAGTCTTAGGTAGCCCTGTGCTTTGTAAATATTTGCTACTGAACTTTGCTTTAACTGAAGGTTTGATTAGTAGGAATATTGGAAACCCTTCAGTAACACAGAAACATAACCAGGGCAGGACAAGGGGGAATGGTTTTAAACTGACAGAAGCCAGGTTTGAATTAGATATTTGGAAGAAATTCTTGCTTTTGAGGCTGGTGAGGCCCTGAGACAGGTTACCCAGAGTAGCTGTGGCTGTCCCATCCCTGGAAGCATCCAAGGCTAGGATGGATGAGTCTTTGAGCCACCTGCTCTGGTGGAAGCTGTCCCTCCCCATGGCAGGGCTTTAGAATGAGGTGATGATTAAGGTCCCTTCCAACCTGAACAAACCTGTGATTCTATGGTACTTCATGTTTTCTACAGCCAGCTTCTCAGTAGTGGAAGGCAGTAATTGGACCCACTTGCACTGTTATCCTTTGCTTCTCAAGGCTGTGTAAATCCATCTCCCACCCCTTTCTTGACTGTTGTGTGCCAGCCCCCACAACCAACTCAGTGGCCTTATGCTCCACTATCTCCAGTTTATCAGCATTTGTTTTGAACTAGGGAGTCCAAACTTATACAGAGTGCTCTAGGTGCAGTCTTAGAATGCTGTGTAGAAGCTCTTAAAAATCACTTTCCCTCAGTGTGCTTTTGTTAGTGTTGCCCATTAGCATTTGTCATTGCCAGGGACAGTTGGTGGCTTGCACTCAGCTTGCTGCTGTCCTTCCATCAGGACCCAGGTCTTGCTTGGAGATCTGACCCTCTGGGTGTTGGCCTGCAGTACTGCAGAGCAATATCCTGTCCCAGGTGTGAAAGTCTGCATTTTAATTTATTGAGCTTTAATGAGGTTTTTCAGACTGTTTTTAGAGTTTATTAAGGTGCCTCTGCATGGCAGTGCAACCCTGCAGCAGGACTGCTCCTCTGAACTTGAGGTTAAATCAAAATTTTATGAAAATCTGTGTTTTTTTCCCATCATCTGGGTCATTAATGAAGCTATTCAAACATATTGATCATGGAGGGATGCCACAGCTGATCACAAAAGGCAGTTGAGTTGGTCAGGCAGTGTATGGCCATGCTGAATCCATGCTGGCTTTTCCTACACACCTTCTTGTCCTTCACTTACTTGGAAATTGCTTTCAGGAGGAATTGCCACGTCATTTTCCCAAGGACTGAGGTTAGGCTTTGTGATATTTGTTTTCTTGCTGTCCCTGGAGAGCTACTCCACTTAGAAGAAAATTCCAAAAAGGAGTGACATTGGTCAGCTCATGTAAATCATGGATGCATATATTGCCCTGCTTGTACAAGCATTTTGTCCCTAATTTGTCTGACTCTGGTAGTGTTTCTTTCCCCAGAGTGTAGCCTCAGGAGTGTGAGGAGATCTTTCCAGAGAAGACTGGGGCAGAGAAGGCATTAAGTACCTCATGTTTGTTTGTGCATTTCATAATTTCTTCCTCACCATCCCTGTCCAGCAGTGAGCTCACTCTGTCTTTGGCCTCCCTTTTGTTGCTGCTGTACCTGTGAAGCCTTTGCTGCCTTTCACATTCCTCAACTCCAGTGAAAATTTCAGTTTCAACTCCACCTGGGCGTTGATCTTCCTGATTCCATCCCTGCATGCTTGCCCAGTGGGTCCATGTGCTTCCTGGGTGGCCTGTCCCTGCTTCCAGCTGCATGTTCTCCCTTGGCAGCTGAGTTCAAGAGTGTCCTGTAAGGTTTGAGCAGCACAGGGTGGATAAATTCTGAGCAGCAATGTGCAGCATCAGTGTGAATTTGGCTGATTTATGGGGCATAATTGGAGCTCCTGTGCTGCAACACGCCTGCTGTTCAACACAGCAGACGCTGAACTGTGTCAGATACAAACACATAGATCTTGTTCAAAGTTTAGTGACACCACCCTGGGGCACAGGTCTGTGCATTCTACACTTCTTAAAAGCTGAGGGGGAGAGAGAGAGGTAATCCCTGTTTAGTCATGCATGTGCCAACTCAACACTTGGCTGCACTTGGGCTGGAGGGAGACAAAACAACTTAGATAACTCAGCTCCTGCAAGAGGCTTCTCTATTTCCCCCAGCCACTCTTTCTTTTTCTTTTGTCAGAAATGCTGGAGGCTGTAGTTGGTCAGGCACCCTAAAAAGGAAACAAAAAAAAAAGTACAGGGGGGATGTTTCCTGGTTTGGCAAAGGTCAAATATGATTTAATTATGGATAGGCCAAATGAGTGACAGGCAATCTGTAAGTTCAAGAATTATACAGTAATTGAGGCTGAAATGGATCCCAGGAGGTCACATTGATCAGCCTCTGCTGAAAGTTCAACCTCTGTCAAAGGACATTTATACAAGGGAGAAATAAAAGAAGAGGAGATGCAGAAGAGCTGGAAAATACTACTGTGATCTGTAGTGTTTATCATGTTATGAGAATCTGCTACCTGGGATTAACATGCATTGAAAAGAGTTGTTGATGTGAAACCCATGCAATGAACTTTAGGGTCTCCCACTTGGGACCAGGTGTTTTTTCTGGATATCATAATTGTTGCCTTAAAAACATCACTTTGGTAGCAGGAAAAGGGGCAGTGGGATATTAGGGTTTGTTGGTAAAAGCAATGAGGAGCACCCTTCTGGCAGTGTATAAATTGGGACATCTCTGTGTCTTCTACACCAGGCACAGAGCTGGTCATCAGCCAGAAAAACAGTGGGATAGTGAATGGGAGAAGGAGTTTAGAAAAGGGTAACAGGAATGCTTGGTTTTTGTAAAAGCTGTCCATGAGGAGTGCCTGAAGTAGGGATCCCTCACCCCAGAAAAGAACTGAGAGAGCTGCTGGAGATGTACAGCTTGAATGTGGAAATCCTGTACAAGGCTTCTGGTTTAAAATTTCCTGATGTCAGACGTTTCCTACATCTTATAAAAGAGCCCTTCCTTCCTTACCAGCAGTCTGTGTCTCTTCCTCTGCTGTTTCCCTTCTCCCCTGTGCAGCTTTCCTGGCTGGGCTGGCCCTATGGTCCTGCTAAGCCATGGCAGAAACATCCACACCCCAAGAGGTATCAGCTGTGCAGATCTGCTTCAGGCAGCACCAGGTAGAGGTGTGTCCCTGAGGGAGCAGCTTAAACCACATTTTAGTGCTGTATTTCTGTAATGCACATGGAGGGGTTGAAGGGAGCAATAAATGGAAATACTACTCTCATTAAGCCAGACAGTTGGGTTTATTTTAACCAGTGGCTTAAGTACTAATGACCTTTGAACAGAGGCAGCTCGTGGGTTTAAGTAACCTCTTTATTTCTATGTCACTGTTAAGACAAAGTTCAACTTTCCCTTTATTTGCAAGAAGTAGTCATTAAAAGGCTCTCTGAAGAGGGCAGCTGCTTAAAGGGGAGCAACCACACTTAGATGTGGCTAGGAATCGATTTAGGAAAAAAAATAGCACTAATAAACTAATAGAAACCATGTAAAAATTCTTGTTAGATGTAATTAAAAAAAAAGCTTGAAATGATGAAGATTTTGTTTTTGTGAGTCATCTGCCCCAAAACCCCAGGGTAACAAATCACTGCTCAAGAAATGCCTTCTGTGGAAAAGGTCAGTTGCTCTGAAGAGACAGTGGGGGGAAAAACGTGACAAAAAGGCTGGAACTTGATGGCAGCTGACTTTTATTTCAGGGCATGGATACGTTTAAAGCTATCAGTTAAACAAAAGCCTTTTACCTCCTCCCAAAAAATTCCCAATAATTCAGCCTCTACAGACTCTGCCTCACAGCTACTCAGGTATATATGTTGTGTTTTGGGTGAATTGTACGAGTCCTGATGTCAGGAATAAACATGCTCGACCTGTTGACATCCAAACAAAGTGTCAGGGCTCCCCATGTGCTTCTGAATCCCTCAGGGAGAAATTTCAGTTGGATTTTACTCATAACTATTGTAATTTCTTTGGAGAAGTGAAACTCCTGTATTGTGCTACAAAGCCTGTTTAATCAAGTCAGGCTTTTCACATCCAAAAACATAATGAGAAAAACACTTGGTAGGAGCAGATTAAAAATAGATTCTGTGTGGGGGTCAAAATGGAAACAAAGCAAGCATTTTATTTCCAACTTGATGTTATGGTTTCTTGATGTCTTCTTTGTGAAAGTGTTGTGTTTAAAAGCATGTTATGTTTCCCACAGTCCTGACGTTGGGAATCTTATCAGCTCCCATTCCCTATATGGTTGTTTTTTAGAGATTAGCAGCCTGAGTGAAAATGATATCCTTGTTCTGCGTCTCGACTTGACTGACAGATCCTCTCACGAAGCTGCAACCAACAGTGTGCTCAAGCATTTTGGCAAGGTAAGATGTGCTTCTGGGGTTAAACTTTTTTTCTTTGTCTCCTAGACCTGCATTTATGCTCATATTTCACTTTTATTTTATTTTACTGTATGATAAATTCAGCAGTGTCTACATCTTCCTTCAGTTTCAGTATTAAAGTTGCCAAAATGTACCTGCATTTTTATCCCTTCTGTTGCTTGCTTCTGGCTTTCAGCAACAAATAATCACTGGTCCTTCCCAAGGACTAAACACTCACTGAATTGCCTGGGGAAGCCCAAATATTAAAGGAAATTGTGTTTATATTAATTTATCTTTGTGTCTTCCCTGAGATTGATGTTTTGGTCAACAATGGTGGGCGCTCACAGCGGTCCCTGTTTGTGGACACAAACCTGGATGTCTACAGTGCCATCATGGAGCTCAACTACCTGGGCACCATCTCACTGACCAAGTATGTCCTGAATCACATGATCCAGAGGAAGAAAGGGAAGATTGTCACTGTGAGCAGCGTGATGGGCATCATGGGAGCTCCTCTGGCCACTGGCTACTGTGCCAGCAAGCACGCTCTGCAGGTGAGTTCAGGCTGGAAGTTAACTGAGTTAATTAAGAGTACCAGTAGCAGTGCTGTAGCAGAGGGCTTTGATCCATGCAGAAAACACAAGTCTCACATGGAATTTCACATGGCATCCTCAGATATTGAAAGTCCTTTAGGATTAATTTGCTCTGAAATTGGAAATAGGTCCCACTGTAGATTTTTTTTTCCTGACTGGAATTCAAGTGCCAGCTTAGTTGGTTCTAATCACTGCATGGTTAAATTCCAGTATGAAACACAAAACCTCGGCCTCTGGCCTTCAGATGAGGGAATACCTGTACAGGAGGATTATTCTGTTGCATATAGAGCCCTGATGTTCTCAATTCACTCAGGGAGAAACAGTCACTGGTGAGAGTTCTAAGTCTTGAGGAAATCTTTAGGACAGTGAAGTGACAGCAGTGAGTGGTAAGGCAGACTGCTCAGGGAAATGAGAATTCCTGATCCGTCTGGGAACAGCTGAATGACTCTTCCCAAGACTTCTGTGTCTTTTTGTGGTGTGAAGAACTGGCAGCTCACAGTGCCATGGGAAGTTATCTTCTGCCACTCAACATTGCCTGGAAAGAGTTTTTGAAAGCAGTGACACTTGAGTAGAAAAGCATAAAAGAGGAGCTCAGAAAAGTTTCAGCCTGTATCGTTGAGGAATCTCTTGTTTAACCAGTAAGTTTGTTTGGACATATCTGTCTTTCAGCACTGTTTGGCCTCCTGCTAAAGTACATTGATCTCAGTAAAACAAACTTCAGCTGTGCTCAGTGATGGTTTAAAACTGGCATCTCCTTACTCCCTGCTGCATTTCAGCACGTGAACAGAACAAACAACTGCTTAAGCCAAGGGATCAATATCTTTTTGACAATTTGACCAGCAACAACAAAAATGTAATGAGTGGCTGACACTGCAAAACCTCTTGAAAAGATGAAGATGTAGAATATGGTGACAGTTAGTGATGGGGAGAGATCACTGCTCTTCACTGGAGTGGCAATGCTGGAATTGCCTATCACAGGCCATTACATTAATTTACAAGGCTTAACCCTACAGTTTTTGGGTTAAGCCTTGTAGATTAAAATTAGAATAATGTAATGAGCAGAAGCCTGACTTCCCTTCATGCTCCTTTATTTATTAAATGTTCTTTCGGTTGAATTATCCTTGGGTGTGGTGCAGTTGGGCTGAGCATGGCTAATTAATTGCAGAGCACAAGGAAGTCACGTGTTGCTTTAAAAATGCTCTGAATTCTGAACCTTGTGTTAAGATTGAGAGCACAGACAAAGTTTTAAAAAGATAGTTTACTAAAATGAATTAAAATAAGATGACTGAACTGCTTCTATCTTTATTAGCTTCTACCTCTGCTCAGTAACCAGGCCAGACTCCAAATCTCCTTCCTTGTTTCTCTCACAGTAATTCTAGAAACACTAATTGTAGGTGTTGAAACATGACTTGCAATATTGATTTTAGAAATACTCTGCCTGAGAGTCTTTGATCAGTCTGGAGTTACAGCTGGATGAGGGCATGAAGCCCCCAAAAACTAGAAAAAACTTTTTTGAAATAACAAATTTAACCAGTGCAGTTCAGATAAAGGAATTCTGTAGGAATGGCAGCCCTCCTTAGCCCTGTAGCCCATTTCTGATGGTGGCTAAAAAGAAAGAGACTGGAAGAGGGGAGGGGAAAAGCCAAAGCAAAGAGTGGTGCTTTTCCTGTTCAGGTTTCCCAGCAAGTATCCACCTGTATTCTAAGATCTTCTTGAAGGTTGTGTTTTGGCCACCAGTTGTTAAATATGTGAGCCCATCTGACATGGATTCTTCTGTTGTGGTTTTTGGCTTGTTTTGGGTTTCTGTTTTTTTTTAGTTCGTGCCTTGGGGTCTATCACAAATGATACACTTAATGCTGCAAACTTAATTACACCTCTTTTTTGAAAAAGTCCTTCCTTTTGGTTGTGGTTTTGGTTTTGTTTGAGTTTTTTTAGGATTTTTTTTTTAAAAATTCCTTTAAATGGCAGTTGTAGGAGGAAGGGGGGAATTCTGCCTGGAATTAGAATCTGTTCTTGAAACAATCATGCTTTGATTCCTGCCAACTGGAATTCTTGGTAACAATGTTCTACTGATGAAATTACCCTTTATTTAGTGCTGGGAGTGCTGTAAGAGCATGAGTCAAGCCCACGGGAGCCTGCATCTGCCTGGGGCAGTTTCCCTCCTGGAGGGATGATGGTCATGGAGATCATGTGCCATTCACCCAGCTGTAATTCATCTAACTGGTGGCATGGATCAGGAATGGTGGCCTTCAAAATGTTCCTTCATCTTGTCTAAGAAGCACATGGACTGAGCAGCAGCCGCTCCTCTCTTTGTTCACTGTCTGGTCATTCGTGGAATTCCTTCAGTCTGGGCTTGGTGGGAACTCAGGTTCTTCCCTTGCACTGGAGTTCCCTTACTGCTCCCAAATCTGGGTCTGAAATTCATTCCCTGCCTGAATTTCAATAAGAGGAAGCACTTATTTTTCTTGCTGAGGAATTTAAAGCTTCTCTTCTGGGAGGAAGTAGAGGAATTTCATACCAGCTATCTTTGAATAGCAAGGATAAGTGCTGGAATTAGAAAACACGTGCATGCACACAGAGCCTCCAGAGGGGACTGAGTCTATGAAAGATTCTGGTTTTCAAGAGGCCCTTGTCAGTGTGCATCAGCCAGGATTTAGGGTCAGTGAGTGTCCTGGCCCTCCTGTGCTGCTGGTGAAAGCTGTGCCTCTTCTCTGGTGTAAAACCTTGGAGCTGCAGCATGAGGGAAGGATGTGGGACAGCAGAATGGCTGCAGAGCAGGAGCAGGAGCTCGCTGGCATCTCTGGCTACTTGCATTTCATGTTTACAGGCTGTGCAGCCTTTAATGGCATCACCCTGGCTTTGACAGTGCCCAGGGAGCTGCCTGCTGCTGTGTGCCTTTGTGTGCCTGCTCAGGTGCCCAGTTTTAGGGACAGCTTGGATGCCAGGAGCCTCCCAGCATCTGAGCAGGTGTGGGAGCTTTGTCAAAATGACTGAGCCATGGGCTGGCTTCTCTTCTATCACAGCATTCCCAGACACACTCCCTTCCACCTCCTCAACTCCTGGGAGTGTGTCTTGAGTGTGTTCCCTTCAGGCTAAATGGGAGCCATTCTGTTCCTCACCTCAAATAGACAGGGAGTGGGCAAGGCGGGGGTCTATGTGCCTTTTTAGGCACATAGATTGATTCATGTGAATCAATAATTTCATTTTGTGTGACGAAATCACATCCTCCTCAGCTGGACGGAGTCACCACCTTTGTGACAGGACTGCACAACCTGAGGGTTTGGGGCTTTTCTGAAGGAAGTGGGCTCAGGGCCCCTCAGGGAAGGAAGGGGGTGAGGAAAGTGCAGGTTGGGATGTAGCATTAGCCTGGAGTGGTGGGTAAAACACAGCCCTGTTTGTGCACACGAGGGTGGAGGAGCCAGGGGAGGGCCTGGCTTTTTAAACCAAAACTACTCGGTGTCCAGGAGCAGATTCCCATCTGTCCAGGAGCAGATTTCTGGGCACATGAGTGTTCAGTGTTAGAACTCAGCGCTCTCCAGGCTTTGCTCACGTGCTGTGAAGATCCAGCCCCAGATCTGGGGCCTGCAGGTGCTCGTGACTTTGAATTCATGGCCAGTTTTTAGGGAACTGAACTGTAAAGCATGTATGGAATCCATAAACTGGAATTAGCCACCAGCAAGTGGGAAATTGGAGCCCCTGCTCTTGGTCAGAGTGTGCTGCTCCTTGCTGAGCTTTGGTGGCTTGTCCCAGCTGCTGGTTCTGTGTCACCACAGGCCCATAGCTGACTGGTTTTTAGCCTGTGTTGAAGCTCAGGGAAGAGCTCTAGGTCAGCCAGCCCTCCTCCCAAGCTGGATGGAGTAAAGTGATAAAATTTTACTACAGTGGGAGAAGTTTATCGGCCTGTGCTCACTCTGTGTCTCCATTGTGACACAAAATTACGTGTTGGAATAGATACAGGGACTGTTGGTAGCCAGGTCAAAGATAAGGCATGATGGAGTGGTGGCTAAATCATCTTCAGCAGCTTTGGTGGAATGCACCCTTCTGAATTGGCCATGTTTCCCATAATAGTTGCTGTCTAAATGTGACTTGCTACAGAGATTCAGAAAACCTTGTATCCTCTTGGTTTAAAGGAAATAAGGACTCGCAACTTTTGTAATTTTGGTTTAACTTGGAACACTGGTAGCATATTCCTGAGCTGAAATAAGACTGTATCTCTGTGGCTGCCAATTTCAAACTCTGTAACAAATTCAGTGCTGCGAATTAACCCCCGTGAAGTGTCAGGGTGTTACTAGAGAGCGCAACACAAACATGCAGAGATAGTTACTTTAGACTGTGAAAGGTGGAGAAGAATTTTGTTTATTTTGGTTTATACATTATATAGAGTTTTGAGAGCAGCTATGGATTGGAGAGAGAGGTCACCACCTCTCCAACTACACTGGTTAATAAAAGATCTTATTAAACTTTTTTCTTCTCAGGAGAAGGAATGAAAAACAAAGAGATAGTTAGCAAAACATTTGAGTATTTATAGAAAAACCTTGTGAGAAACTTTATTATAGAACTTAAAACATCAGAAAGCTAAAATTCAAAACAACATCAGGGTGTATTTTTGACTTTGCTATGCTGAAAATTTTCCTCCTTTTCTTGCATAAACCAGTGCCACTTACTTCTAGAAGCTGTGTTAACTCTTTATTGTCACCCCAAACAACAATTGACCTGCAAAAGGTAATTTCCATGACGTCGCAATTCTTAGGATTGGTGGCATTTCCACTGCCAAACAACAAGACTTGTCCTCAGTACAGGGACAGCAGAATCTAGCTGTAGTTTAGAGAAATTACTGTGTGTTTGGTCAGATGAGGATATATTCCTCACTGGTTTATATATCAATGTCTGCAAATGAAGATAAAGTGCTAAATTAGCCATTAATCATGAAAAGTCAAAGAAAATAGTAGGAATGGCTTGTAGTGGAATTTTGTTATCTTTACAGTATAAATTTGTATGAAAAGATGTCATCAGCTAAACCTTGCAAAAAGCATGGGAAAGGACGATTTCACTATGTCTTTATCTTCTAGGGATTCTTTAATTCTCTGCGGACTGAGCTGACTGACTACCCTGAGATAAGCATTATCCAAATCTGCCCAGGGCCTGTACAGTCCCAGATCATCCAAAATGTCTTCACTGAGAATCTTGCAAAGGTAAGGACTCAGTTCTCTTGTGACAAATCCAACATTTTCTGTGGGGCCAGGGATCCTTTTGTGGGGCACTCTTGTCTGGTTTTGTCCTCCTTGCAAACACTAACCTCGTCTTCTTACCAAGAAATGCCTTGAGTGGTGCAGAACTGTGTACACGCTTGTAATTCTTGGTGCTATCAAATTAAAATTGGGTTTGATGATTGCTATTCCTTCTCTTTTCCAACACAAACAACCCATGTCTAGTAAAATGTACTGTACAGGCACTGTGCTGCAGTTTTGGGAGGAAAGCCAGGATTTTCTGGACACAGCTCTGCCTGGGGAGTTCTGTCCTTGCTGCACAGGTAGGGTTTTGTTTGCCCTGGTCACGCTGTGCCCTGGTGGGTGACGCTGCTGCTGGCACAGCCCTGGCTCAGCTGACACGAGCTGTGCATTCCTTTCCTGTTAGGGATTGTTCCAGGAGGAGAAGCAAAACCTTCCAACTGCACAATGGCTTTTAGTAAAGGCTGTCTGACAAAGCAGCTGGCAAAAATTGCTACTGTGATACATCAAACTGTAATCTGCTCTAAATTCAATTGATTTGAAGCTCAGGATGACCCACCAGTAAGGGGGAGGGGCTCTCTCATTGTTGAATCGAGTTCTGGAATGATTTTTGTGTTGCAAAACTTCTGACTTGTATGAAAGAAAATATGTACTTTTTGAACAATGGTGAAAGTTGCAAAACACATTCCTTAGATTTCGGTGTGGCAAAAGACCAGGGAGGAGGAGCAATCTAGACTAGAACTGCTTTTGCCCTGTGAGACAGAAGGACAGATTGCTAGAGCAGCCTGTTGTGGCTGGAGTGAAATGTGCACAAGTTCACAGGGCTGTGTTTATGTTCACTAAATGATCCACAGGGACAAGACCTCAGGTTGGTGCCCCTGCTCCAAAGCACCTCGCTGCTTTTCTCTTGGTTGAGATGGAGAGAACTGGCAGGAATATTCAAGTTTATGGGCAATGTGACCTCACCTACTAACCTGGCTACTTGAGTAACTTGTAGTGTAGAATGGGGCAGGGACTGCTGGGAAGTGGGGAGTTCCCATTCCTCAGAGCTGCAGGTGGGGGAACTTGTTCAATAATCCCCATCAAGTGGAAGCCCTGCTGAAGCAGGACAGAGCTTGGAGATCCATTTTTTTAACCTTTGACCCATCAATAGAGGCACTAATTAAAAGGGAGCTTTATTTGAGCCAGAGGAGGATGGAAATTATTCCCACACTGAAAACCAGACAGTGAGGGATGGGTTCCCCTGCGCCAGTCTCTGGCTGAGTTCTTGCAGGGAAACTGGGAAGAACGTGTCTGTGGAAGGGAGCGTGGCCTTTTCCTCCCTCTGTCACTCACCCCCAGGGATGCAGTACTAACCCTCCCTGCTCTGTCCCCCCTCAGTCCCTGGAGAACAGCGGGGACCAGTCCCACAAGATGCCCACAGACCGCTGTGTGCGGCTCACCCTGGTGAGCGTGGCCAACGACGTGAAGGAGGCCTGGATCAGCGACCACCCCTACCTGGCTGTGTGCTACCTGTGGCAGTACGCGCCCACCTGGGCCTGGTGGCTCATGAACAGGATGGGCAAGAAGAGGATACAGAACTTCAAGAGTGGAATTGTGAGTGTGCAGTGTGTCCCTCTCTCCCCTGCTTGCTTGTTGCAGCCTGCTGGTGTTCTCTTCTGCTGTGGAATGTTGGGGTTGCAGTGCTGCTCAGTCACATAGAGCCCTGATGTGCAGGGCAGTGTTCCTGCCCTGGTAGATGCTGTTTATTCTTTTGGTACAAAAAACCCCTCCCATCTTAAAGTACTGCAAGCATAGGAAATACAAAAGTAAGGGTGGCACATGCAGCTTAAAATTTCGTGCTTTCACACTGTAACTGCCCATGGTCACAAGCTGTCTTTCACTCACAGTGTTGTTTTTAACACAGCAGGAAATACTGATTTAATGTCCTTTCCCTCCAGGATGCTGATGCCTCTTATTCAAGGAAGAAGAAGTAAGGACGAGCGTGTACAAAATCCTGTTGTACTTGTGCTAAGGCTGAGAAACTTTTCATATTGCGTCCCTGCAAACAGCTTTTTTTTGGTTTTGTTATATCTTTGTCATCCTGTAGCTTGTCAGATCTATCGAGCTGATGACACACTTGACTTAATAAAAATCTCTTTCTAAACACACCTGTTTCGTGCCAAACTCACACAGGCTGAAGTTTTAAGCTTACAAGAACTGAGACACATGAGAGACTGGGCTGCTGCTCTGACTCAGGCAAATACCTGGTGAGCAGCCTAAAATGATAGAGCCCAGGATCTTGTTTCCCTCACTTTCATTCCTAATTCATGTTGATTAAAAAACCCCCACAAGAAGAAGGGTGTGGTACAGAGGGTAAGGGTGTCTGGTCTGTGCTTGGGATGTGCTCCTTGAGCAAAATGTGTTTTCAGGGCTAAATCATTTCTGACACAACATCAGGACTTACCCTCTGGCCCCTTCTCAGCTCTGCTGCCCTTACACTTCCCTGTGTGTGATCAACATCACAGTCTAAAGCAAGGAGGTGTTGGGAAGAATTAAAGCTCTGCACACACTTCGTTAGAAAACAGAGCAGTTCAGGGGTCACATGGGATAACAGTGGGTCCCAAGCTCAATCCCATTGCTGAGAGGAGTACCAGGATGCCATCAGTAATCCCAACAGCAGCCTGGGAACACAGACAGAGCCAGGGTTGAAGGTGCTCCAATTCCTGAATTCCAGATAAATCAAAGAAATGCTCCAAACCAAACAGGCCATGGTTCAAGAGCACACAAACAAACCAACAGGTGAACAGGGGCACTCACCTGCACAGATCTGTGGGACAGAAGCAGCAGCTTTAACTCCTGTTTCTGCCAAAAGCAGAATGCAGACATGTTTAGGGTACTGTGACTCGGTCTCAGGGCTGTGAACACCCTGGGCTGTGCCAAGGGGCTCTGTGAGCAGTGAGTGGGGGTGTGGACACACTGCTTGTGACAGCAGGGGACAGGATGTGGCAGGGCAGCACAGCCCAGCTCCACATTCCTGTGCTCCAGCAGGAACTCTGCCCACTGCTAATTGTGCTGCTCCATCTGGTGCCAATCAGGATCTCTGCTGGAACACTGGGCCCAGTTAGCAGCAGCTCTCCTCAAGGCTGGGGACCAGATGGAGAGAACCCAGAGAAAGGAAGGGAAAAAGATCATAGCTGTCTATTTTCTTCTGAACTGGTTTATTCCATTTACAAAAGAAAAAGGATGAGAGCAGAAATTACAGCAATCTTCAAGTAAGAACTGCTGCAAAAAAAGATAATTAAATTTTCTGTGACCATATGGAAGACAAGTAGTAAGAGACTTAAAATGAGGCAAGGGAGGGTTAATTAGATTTAGGAAATAACTCAAACTTTCAAGCTGCTGCAAGAGCAGCAAAGAACTGGAGTGAACTACTTGAGGAGTTCATGACACTCATGACATGACATAAAACTTCCTCACCTTGGAAGTTTTAAATCAGAGTAAACATTTGGTAGCTCCTTGTCAGAGGGAGCTGAAATAGGTGCTCCCTATAAGCCTCTTCCACGGAAGAGCCATCACTTCCATGGCTCTGTATTTCCAGATGCAGATCAGGGTCCAGCATGGCACCAACCTTCTTTGGAAATCCACTACACAACACTTGCATAGTTTTTAAAAACCATTTCTGGCCACTATCAAAAGGAACAGCCAGCTACCAAGTATAAGGTTCTGTGACAAATTTCATCTGAGACAAAGGGTCTTAAAGGTGAGGAGTTAAAGTAATGAATGTGCTCGGACTCAGAGAAGGCTGGGTGTTCTAAACCAGTATGGCTTCAGTTATAGAGCAGGTCTGATTTAAATTGGTCCTGTAGGACTAGGAAATACAATTACCTACTCCCTGCTCAGCATTTGCCTACAGGGTAACCACTGACCTGCTGAGAAAGCACAGTCATGTGCTAAGACTGGTGGTAGTGAACAGATAAATGAGCCACTGGAAATTGGACTTGGACCCATTTTCAAGGTGACCTGTAATGTTACAAACCAGCTGCCCAAGTCTGTTCCAGCCTGTAGTGAGGTTAAAAAAAATAAATTACTTCTGGCACAGACAGCTGGATTTCTACCCAGCCCCATCATCAAGCTCTCACAGCAGTTGTGGAAGACTGGTTAGGGAAGTGGACAGAGGTTGCAAATAACAACATACATATACAGATATATATAGTATATATCATATATATGGGTACTGGAAGAAGGAGATGCAATCATACCATTTGTTCTTAAAATTTCCTCTGCCCCCTAATTATATACATTTACTTTTTCATCAACAAAGTCACCCAGGCTATCAATGTGCCAGAGCAAGCACTGGTTTGTATAAATTCTTTTTACCAAAACAAGTAGTTTGGTAAAAATTGTCCCTTAGAATTTAGTTAAAGCATGGCTGATAACTTACTACACATAAGGAAGATCAGTGAAAGTCATATAACAAATGCTAGAACTGAACTCAGTCCAATATAAAATGGCCAGAATAAAAAAAAATCATATAAATAGTCCTATGTACACTTTGGTTGCCAACTCTGGGGCTGACAACACTACAAAAAGCCGTAACCTGACTGGCAGTGCAAGTCACCTGTCCAAGGAAAAAAAAGTAAAAGTAAATCAGAATGCACCAAAAATAGTTAACGATCAGAATTATGGTAATGGTAAAAATTATGTTGCTCTTCTCTAAACTGGAGAAGAGAATTTCGGCATGTGGCTCGTCAGCCACACAGACAATGGTGTTTGGTGTTTCAGCAGCAAGAAACCAGTCCCCAGCTTCCTGCCTGCTGAAGGTTCTGGCCAGCACCATCTTTGTGCCGCAGGCGTGCGCTGGCCTGGCACCGCCACCCTGAGAGTAACACCTGATCTGCAGCTCACGCAGGGAGCACAGACATTTGGTTCCAACACGCAGAGGGAAAAGACAAACCAGAAACAGCCAGAACTGAAAACAGGACAGCCTAGAAGAGAGGCAGCTGCAGGAGCTGCGAGGAGTACACAGGGTAGCCCAGGGGCGGGTCGGCCGCCTGCACGGTCAGGTTGCGCAGCAGGGCCGGGTGTGCCTGGATGCTGTAGCGCTCCTCGTCATCGTTGGTGGCATAGAGCAGCTCCCAGGACAGGTTGGCCCACTGGCCTCGCACGGCTTCAGCGTTCAGCTTTCCCACCTGGACTAACAGCTCCTGCAGAGTGAGGACTCGTCCTGTGTAAATTCCCTACAAGAACAAACAGACCAAGGTGTCCAGTACGTTGTCTGAGAAGAGACAAGAGCATTTTGGTTACAAAGCACTGAGTGAAGCTTTGGGACCACATTCTATGAACACTTAAAACATAGCAAAGTATAAACCAGTGCCCTCAGTTCAATTCCTCCACTGGAATATAATCAGGAAATATTGCTGCATCTGAAGAACAGTGCAGTGGGGTGTTCAACAGCAGTGGTGCCAGTTCCTCTTTAGTACAAACCAACCTTGCAGAGCCTTCATGTTTCAGAACATGATTACAAGGGGGAAAAAAGAACAGTGAAAAAGAAACCCAAACTTTGATCTAGTAATTTTTCTCCTTACCATGCTTGGGTCATGCCCCAGTGAGAACAGGTATGGCTTTTCCTGCAGAACTGCTTGCTGCCACTCCAGGTCTGACACCAGCCCAATGTACCAATCGCTTTCATATTCCTCCAGGTAATTCACCAGCTCTTCGAAGTTCTCTACTGGGCCCAGGCTGGCTTTGTCCAGCATAAGTTTAAAGGTGTATCTGAAAGGTGCAGAATGTCACACAGTCAGTTGTGTGGCAAAGACAGCAGGGAGAAAGGCTCTTCAGGCCACAGAGGGTGGAGAGGCTCCACCAACTCTGTCGGTCACAGCTTGTTAGCTGAGTCACTGCCAGTCAGTCTGGGTGTGCTTTTAGCTCACCCACATGTAAAACACATCAGCTGAGACATCTCTCATTCATCTCCAACCCTTTCCCACTGCCTGATAATGGATAGTGCCGAATATCTAAATCCAGCACAACTGTTGAGATCTGGGGACAATGAAAGCAGGTTGTTTTTCCCCAGTTAACACAGCAGATTGGAGGCAGCTGCTGTGGAGGAGAGAAGAAAGAAGAACCTCCATACCATAGGCTTCACTGCCTGGAGTCACGGGCAGTATTTATGCAGGAAGAACCTACAAATAAATTTAAACTATATGGGTTTAACAAAACGTTACTGAAGTGACACTTCTCTATATAAGTTTCTAATCTCAGGAAATGTTTTTCTTTTACCTGAATGCTTTTAATGCCAGCTGGAAGAGCTCTGGCTTGCCTGTCAGCCAGTCCAAGCCAGCAGACCAGGGAATGCCCCCAGTGTAGGCCCTGAACACGTGGCGAGGGGCAGGCACGGCGTTATCCAGGCCAAACAGACCAAAGCAACACGACAGCACCCCGTGGATGTACACGTCCTTCAAAGCTTTATCTTTCATAAGGTCTGTGAGTAAATTGGAAGGCTTCTCTTTCAGATGGAAAAAGTCCAGTTGGCTCAAAACAAAGTGGTACCATTCCTCTGGAAACCTCTGCCTCATTTCACTGACTTTGGCAGAAGGCACTGGTGCTGTTCTCCAGTCTTCAGGGATGCTCAGCAGCTCCGAGTAAGAGCAACTGAATTCTACACGAGGTAAAACCTCTGGCTGTTTCCCTGTGTCCACAGCAGGCAGCCCAAGCACCACAGCCCTGTTTAATTTATCTTCTGGTGACATTTCTCGTAGGAAATCTTGGCTCTGTGTATCTATAGACCCTGGAATAGACAGGTGCACTTTTGGTGTCAGTCCCAACTGCCCAGGTTCTTTTCTGTCTCTTGTTCCTCTATGAGGTTCAAAATCAAAAATGTCACTGTCATCAGTCCAGTCCTCCACTGTATCAACACTAAAGCTGTCTTCATCCCTCAGAGCTCTGGATCCTTTCACTGCACCACTATGTTGATTTTCTGGAAATGATCCTTGTTTGTTCTTGTTGGCACTGCCTGGGCTTTCCCACGTCTTAGATTTTTTATAACAATACTGGACAAGCATCCATACAAGCACTTTAACAAAATCATCTTTCAGGTGCTTTAAATTCTCATGGGAATCAATTATTCCAGATAACACATTCCTGGCATCAGAATAGAGCCGCACAGGGACAACAGTACAGGGAGTCAGGATGTGTCCAAAATGGGGATTGGGAGACAGAATCCTTGTGTGCTCCTGATGTTCAAAGGCCATTTCAAAAATTTCATCCACTCTGTGAGCTTCAGCAGCATGGCAGGATGTTTCCTGCAGTTCTAGCCCCTAAAGCACACATGAAAACAGCTTCCTGTTAGTCTTCACCAGGACATAACTTTAAATGCTAGCAAGCTCTTTGCTTGCAAGAGAATTATTCTGAACAAAATGATTGTCAGTATTTCCACAACTGAATCTACAAATCTATCTAGAGATAACAGCAATAACAAAGCACTCACTGCAATATTAGGCACAGCTCAATGCCTTAAATAAATCTTTGCCTGATGCAGATCTTATTAGCCAGCTTATTAAAGATATTATGTCACAAGCTAAATGGTAAAAAAGTTCACATCTGCTACTCATGTAAATTGCACGACTCATTAGTATAACACTCATCTTAGAAAATTAAACGTAAATCAGTTACACTGCTGAAATGTTACACAGCAAAATGTTTGCACAATTTCCAAACATCAACATCTCAGTGCTCAGCATGCAATCACCTTAATGTTAACCCCACAGTAGGTGAAGCCTTTCTCCAGCACCAATATCCACATCAGCCTGTCCTGAAAGCGGCACAAGTAATGTGACCCAGGCAGAGAGAGACCTAGGCAAGGAAAAAAACAAACAAAAACTACATATTACCTTTTCTACATGCCAATGAAAGGATTCAACAGTAAACACAAAATATTTCTGCATCAACATCACAATCAGTTAACACTGGCTAACTAGCACCTTAGAATCTTGAAAAAAATGGCTGAAATTGCAGCTTTGAAAAAGCTGTGGAAAGTTGGGAAATCCTACACAACTGCAGGACTACATTATTCACACCAGACCAGGGTTAAACAACTCCACTCTCAATTCCCTTTGCAGAGATGACTTTCATGATTTAAGATCATTTTTGGCTGCATTTCCAACCTCACAGTTCCCACTGATGTGCTCTGGAGACCTAAAATACTTCTTATTGAGAATACATTAAAGAATCATGATATAGCACAGGAGTTTCCCAATGGCCCAATTTGCTGTGGAGTAGGAAGTGTATTTGTTATCAGAGAAATAAAAATATAACTGAACTGGAATTGAAAATCAGGTCCTGAACAACAGCAAATTAGTACTCAAAAAAACCCAAAACAAACCCCATGCAAACATTTTCTCTTTTTTACCTATGTCACAAAAAGAGCAATGCCAAATTTCCTAAGAACTGGTGGTTATACCATATTTGAACTACAGCCTAATGTCAATCCTCCTAACACAATGGTTCTATTCTTAAGCATGACATTTGCTGCCAGTTTATGACCTGCTTCTGCTGTCACTCATGTCTGGTGACCACTCACTTGCAGAGCGTTTTAGTTTTAAAATGTTGTAAGGTGAAATCAGCGAAACCAACCATTAAGCTGTATTTAAAATTTAAGTAACCTTTTCTATCCCACTGAGCTAATGAAGTGCATTTTCTTGCTAACATTTTGCAAAGATTTTAATTCCTTTCTTGCTAGCTGTTAAAGCTACTAAAACTCCTTTACACAGAAAAAACGATGGGTTTAAATTAGTGACACACAAAGTGGTACTTCTTCCTTTTGAACTCATCTGAGAACACCACAGTTTTTCTTGCTTCAAGACATTCATTCACAGATTTTCCCATTAAAGAAGAGGCTTTTTACCCCTCAGGACTAGTGTTTTAAATTATTTATTCTAAGGCATACATGCCACCACAGTAATGATGGGAATGGGGTAAAAATACCTCTATTAAAATATGTATATATATAATGTGGATAGATATAAGAGATAGATAACATATATATATATATATATATATAGCAGATAGCTATATATTATAATAATATAATAAATATATCTCTTGTAAATATAAAACATAATGGACTAATGCAGTAGACAAACTGAAGTATCCTTCTTTAGAGATGGAATACTTCCTGGTTTTATTTAGTACCTCTCTCTACCCATTGATGAAAGTGCAGCACATGTTTTCTAGTAAAGAAAGCACTTGGATATATTCTTCAGAAAAGCATGATTAAGGTTAACTTCCACTGCCTTCAAATACTAGGCCACTTTTTCCAGCCATATGCCATTTTCTAGGAGGCTTATGTAAATATTGGCCTCTTGTCTAAGGGCTACAATCTTTTGATTGTTTAGGTTACACAAAGGCTGTTTCTCAAGAAAATGACCTTGCAATTTTAAAACAGTTACTCTGTCTCCAGCTGGGAAAAAGACTGGGCATTTCTTCACCTCTCTCTCTGTAACTGTGAAAACACCTCATGGTGCCTCTCACAGGCTGTAAACCCACAAGTGCTGGTACAATCCTACCCCAACTGCCTGCACAAGACATGACATTAAATCTTATCAATGGGTTTGTTCTCAGCTCTTTACTGCTGCTTAGGCTACATCATGTATTTCACAAACATCCAGTCAATATTCACCCTAACTAATTAAGACAGCCAAATTAGCAAAGTCACCTGCTGGATGTTGAGTAATGGGATTGATAGAGAGACAGACCTACAGAGAGCTGTCTTGACACACATCCTTCTCTATGCTGTCTGGCTAAAGAACCCAATTTACTGCTTCCGGTTAGGTGGGATCAATGCATTCATCCAATGCATTTTTATTCAGTATAGAAAGATTAGGACTGATACTGTTTCATCACCATTTAGTCTCTCCCTAAAGGTAACAAAAGAGTTATTTTTTTAGAGAATTGTAACAAGTAGTCATTGTGGAATCACTGGCTGGAAAAGATCTCCCAGATCATCAAGCCCAGCCTTTGAATACCACCATGTCCATGAAACCATATCACAAACTGCTACATTTACTTGTTTCTTTAATGCTCCCAGGGATGGTGACTCCATCACTTCCCTGGGGAGCCTGTTCCAACACTTAACCATTTGTCCAGCAAAGAAATTTTTCCCACTATCCAACCTGAACCTCCCCTGCTGCAACTTGTAGCTGTTCCCCTTTGTACAAGAAGGACAAAAGTAACCACTTTTTCCTGAGCAATCTCTGAATATCAGATTTAACCCACGCTGGGAAACGTGGTTTTCAACTAGGGATTCTCCTGCTCTCCAGCAAAACCACGTTTCCTGCAACGTGCAGCTGCAGTATTTCAGTGTTTCAGCGCGCAGCCGGTACGTACCCAGGCCACCGGCCGCCAGCACGGACTGCAGCGCTGTGGCCAGGCCGGGCACGAGCTGCCGGTAGTACACGGTGTCGGAGCACACGCAGGCCGTGCCGCCCACCGGGCCCGGCCAGCTCCGCAGCGGCCGGGGAAAGCCCACCAGGAACACGGGCAGGGTGAAGAGCGGCAGCAGGGGCGAGGAAAGCAGCGCCGAGACGGCCACCAGGGCCAGCAGGACGGGGAAGAAGGTGACGTTGAGCGCGATCAGGGCGGCGCTGGATCTGCGGCGCTGCTTCTTCTCCGTCCACGACGTCAGGAGGATGGCGATGGCAAAGTGCAGCTTGGCCAGGAACTGGAAGAGCCGATCCCGCAGGAGACCGACCTGCAGCAGGCAGGCAGGGAGCACACGGTCTGTAGCCTGCGGCACACCCGGCACAGCTACAGCGATTTTAAGAAAATGAAGCACGGCTATCATTGCTTGGTGTTAGAATTTATCTTAGTACAGCTTTTAGCTTCTATCTGCTGGGTCCTGGCCCCTGTTGTAATTCTCCAAGACAAACAGAGACTTCTCTGTTATAACAATTATCTGCTTAATAACAACTATCTGCTTAATTTTACATTAAGACCTTTACCAGCAAGAGTTTGATTCCTGTATCAAGGCTCCTGTTCCACCAGAGGTCTGGATTAAACACCAACATTTGTGCTGCTGACACAACCACCATGTCTAGTAAGGCATTTTCTGTATTCTGCCAGACCTGAAATAGAGATATATTAGAAATACATTAAAAAATATATCTATTTATCTCTGCTTTCATGACCTGGAATATTTCTTCCAGGTCACCTTGGTTCTCAAATCATGTAGAAGAGCATTTCTAAGGCTAACATATTTAAAATTCAAATTACCATCCTAAATATCCTTGTGAATCCAATGGAAACAGACACGGAATGCAGGTTTTGTAGTGAATGGTCAAGTGACAGGAATGCTATCATAGCAAATGGAGACACTGCAATTGAAATAAAAGAATCATTGACCTCCTTCCAAAAACATAACAAAAATCAACAGAGGTAAGCAGTCTTATTGCAGGATAGAAATCCCAGCATAAAAAGAGAAACTTTCCCTTCATCATCACAAATTCCTCTTTGTATTACACTCCCACGATTTTGAACAATTTACTTGCACTAATGGCCCAGGACAACAAACATTTACATCGATGCTTAGTTCTTGCTGTTAGTTCTTTTGTCCTTTATTTGTTTCTCCAAGAGAATACTCAAATAATTAAAAATAAAAATAGAATAGCAGTCATCAATCCACTTTCCTAAACAAATGCTTCTTTATGAAATTAAATAATTTAAATCTATTTTTTATTCCCTCAGAATTGATGCATTTGTCTCTAACCTACAAGAAAGGAGGCTCTTCCCTTTACTAGCAAGCTCTAAGAACCAAATATTTAGTCATCTTGAAGACTTTCAACTCATTTTGTTTCCAAGTACATATTTTCAAAAGTGGGCACTGCAGTTGTAACTAAAATACTTTAAAAAGCCCTGCTTTCTCAGCTGGGCTTTTAAAAGGCTCAATTTTTTAGGTTCACCCCTATAAAAGAAATAAATAAAATCACTTTCAATTATGCTGGACCAGTAACTTTGACCTCAATGCAGAATTTAACAAGACATCAGTAACTATTTCCAGCCACTTGGTTTCCCCTTGATTCATTCACAGAATCTTGCACATACAGCAGTTCTAGAGTTTCAATCTCCCTACAAGCATCATCTAACAAACAACAGACAGTGGTGTATTCCTACCTAGTGTTAGTAAAATCCTCCTGACAACACCAACTTTCATTAGCCTTCTTTGCTTCTCCATGAACACAGCCACAGTCCTGACATCCTTTGGGTAAAAGGGGTTTCGGAAGACTCCACACAAGTACACTCCCTGAATCTCTCTAAGAATCCACATCATTACAAGTAACAGCATCAGAATGTAACTTGCTATGGCCTGGGCACTGCCTTGGGAAAATGATGAGGAGCCTGCAAATTGATGCAGCAGGCTGGCTTCTGTGAGAGCAAACGTCAACACAGTCACATAGAAAATAAATTCCCTCCACCCAAATTGTGTTCTAAGACCTCCGTGCATATTTTTAGATGTGCTGGAGGCTAAATGGCTGATCATGGTGTGTTTGAAGGCAAAGCCAATCTCACTTAGGTTAAGACTCAGTATGAACCCAAATCCAGTCATGAAGAGGATCACACCGAGGGGGCTGGGAATGAAATACGATGCTATTGCTGTTCCAGCAGAAATGAGAAACATTACTAACAACCTGTGAAGGAGAAAATAAAGAAGATTTGCTTGAAAAGAAAAAGGCTATAAACAATATTGATATATTTTACAATTGTATAAACATTTACTTTGTGTTACTTGACATAGGTGAACCTCCTAGTCCAAACTCCAACAGTTGCTCCATTCCCCAGAGAAAAAGTGCATCGAGAGGGGGCAGAACTCCCACTGCCCACAAGAATGGCAGAAAAAGAAACAGGATGTGCAAAATCTGGTTTGTCTGTTCTAGAATGGGTGCGTCGACAGCAAACCTGGATAAAACAAGAAATAGATTTGACTTCTGTGAACAGAAAAATAACTTCTGTTGGGAAGACTTCCTGTTTAATTACTACAGCAAATCCCAAAGTAAAAACATTACACATTCAACATATAAAACAAAATGAGTATCTTTTAAAAAGGAAAAATAAGGACATATATTAATGCTTGGGAAAGTAACACATTAATTAGAACACCAGAACACAGACTAAATTTTCATTTAAAAGATTTGAAGCCTTCAAATGATGCAATTACCCTGATTATTTTTGTTAATGTTGTGACAATACACTGAAAATACTTGTGCAAAAAAGGAAGGTCCACAGGCTCCAAGGTCTCAGCTGTTTAACAAAAAATTGTAAAGTATTTTTTTCAGAAACACAAAAGCAAATTTTTTTGCAATTTCAAGGCCCAAGATCTAAGCTTTAACGTTGGAAGAACTGGCATGTTACACCTAAAGATAATATTGTATATTCCTAAAAAGAGTTTATTTCTACATAAAAGTGTCAAAATCTTCCTGCAAAAACACAAAGATCAGTATTAGAAATTTGCATAAATTGTAACCCATATGTAGTTCACCAGTTAAAGGTGGTAAACTGCCAAGATATTTGGTTTCTCTCTCCTTTTTAATAAGTAAGCAAGCCTCAGAGGAATTTTACCAGGAATTTTGACAATGTCTTAATCTTCTCCTCAGGAAACTGAATAGAAGAATTTGGAGTCCAAGACCACATGTACAACTCTCATACCTCACCTGAAGTGGCAATTAGGGTAAATCATTAACAAAGACATCTCACAGTGCAAAACTAGCAAATTCAAACATTGTTTTTTTTGATGTAGCTGAATTACCCCAACCATAAAATATGTACATGTGACAAGGTGCTATAAATATCACCTGATAGAGAGAAAAAATGCAGAGAGTAAATCTAAAAGCATCTTGTTTTAGGAGCCTGATACTACAAATACTTCACTTAAGACATTCATCAGAAATGTGACTCTCCTAATTTGTAGACTGACACAGCTCTTTTGTATTGCAAAAGCATTTAAAAATCCAAGTTCAAAATCCATATAACAAAACCACAGCAATATTCCCATTTGCTTATCCATTCATTAAAACCAAATTCACAGGGGTTTGGGTTTTTTGTTGTTGTTGTTTTCTTTTGGGTTTTTTTTTGCTTGTGGTATAAAAGCCTCCACTATCACTTCACAGAGCTTAAATTAGGAAGTATTCCAGGATGAAATCTGGACATAAATCCAGTAATCCTGTAGCTTGCAGTGTTTAGATTTATGATTCCAGGTCAGGAACATGTGTTTTCAAAACACATCCTTTAAAAGGCTATAAATGCAAATGCTCCAATACAGAAATATGAAAAATGAGATGGTAGAAGATAATTTTCCCTATCTCTTACTTACAAAGTGTCCTTCCTAGTTTACATGGACTGCTATAAAAATTTAAGAGCTTTTTATACACAGCATAGAACCTCAATTTTTATCATATATGCATCAATCTTCTTTCTTTGAACTTGCTACAGTTGATTAGGATCTCAAAATACATTTTCCTTGGAAGAATAATTTAACCTTTCCCATCAAAAATACACAGAACAACCATAATTTTAAGTGGCTAAATGCATTATTATGTTTACCTGTGTGCAAGATCCACTGCAATAAAGACAAAAATGTAGAAAGGTCTCATCAGAGCAGTGATTTCATAAGTATCTAGTGCTTGGAAAGTGGCTGTTTCGGTGGCTGTGTTTATGATTAATGAATACTCTCCTATACATATGGTCACCCATCCAAACACAAAGATCACAACAGTTCCTCCAATGTTGTTATATAACAAGGTTATTCTGTTTGGCAGCAAATACCAAGTTCCCAGCCCACACAATACCCCTGCCAGAAGGGAGTGGAATACAGTGTTGATTATGTACTTCTTGCCAGGAATAATAAATTTTACTGTCTCTGAACCTACACAGCTGGAAAATTCAAACTCATCTTCATCTGTCAGGGTATTCTGAATTTGCATTCTTTCTACTGTCACTGTTTTCTGCTTTGCATAGAGGTTTGTCATCTGAAGAGCAAGTGCAGTAACAAACATGAGCGCTCCCGACAGCGCTGCGCAGCAGAAGTCCTTCATCACTCCCACCTGGTACAGGAGTGTTCCCACTCCTCCCCAGAGCCATGGTGTCAGGAAAAGGATGATCTGGTTCACATAGATGTAAGGAGGGGCACAGTAGCCTAATTTGAACCGGGGACCTCCCAGCACAGTCTGAGGGAAGCGCTTCAAGAAGAACTCCTGTTTGTAGTCATTGAGCAGGGGGACATCTGGCCCCATCCTCGTGGCTCAGAAATGCTGGCTGGGGATCATCTTTCCTGTAGGAGAGCACAAAGGAATACATGGACACATTACTGATTCTGGAACTCAGAACCCAGGGAATTCTTGTGTCTTTTTATTTAGCAAGTTACAGTGGAATTCTGACATGTTGCTGTTAGAATTTCCCAGAATACAATTACTAAGCAAACATCTATTTTAAAATGTGAACACATTCTTTAATCTGAAGGTTGCAAATAAAAATGTATAACCTGTTCTTGAGAGATGATAAAACCAACCCATCTCCACATCAGAATACCTTCCTAAAACTGACATTCTTCCCACCCAATCTGATTCCAATCACACCTTGCCACAGACCTCCAGTTCCAAATCCTGTTAAGGATCTCTGTATACAGGGTCTGTGATTTCAGTGAGCAGCCACACAAGTGCAGGGACACAGGTACACAAAGGTCCTTGTAAAAAAACAAAGCTTTATGTAAAAAGCTTTTTTACATAAATATGTTAAAGAATGTAAGTAGAAGTATTACAAATTGTTTTCCACATCAGCATTGTTACTGTCCTCCCTACACAGCCCAGGACAGGATCTCATTGTAAAGTAAAATAAACAGTTCACTTTCTGCTTCCTAAAACATATAAAATAAAAAAACAAACACAATACTTGTGACTTATAGCAGAATCAGCACATATTCTTCTTTGTGCCAATGGAAAAAGCTGAAAGAAAGGAAAAAAAGATATCTGTAGACATTTGCAATGACCCATGAGATAGAAGTAGGTTTGAATACTCATTTAGAGAGGATCAGGCAATGTAGAAACAATGAATGTAAGGTGGTAACTAGGATATTCAAATATAATTCTATGCTACTAACAATGAAAGCAAGAATCTATAAGTGACAGGCTAAGAAATTGGGTGAAAAAACCAGCACAAAAAAAAAAGCAGTGCCAATGTCATTAATAATAACTCTAAAAAAGAGAATGTGTGAATTAGGAGATGTGCAAGGACAGAAATTCTGACTGACTTTCTTCCACTGGACCTGTACAATCTGATGAATATTGCCACCATTGGTGAGACATTAAAAATTAAACATTTGGCTGCCACAGAGTCCTCAAACTCCTGTGATGCCTTTTTGCTACAATACCAAACATTTCTGAGCCCTTCTGAGAACAATTCACCACGTTTATTTAAACAGGTTCAGTCACTTGACTGTTGGTAGATGCTGGTCATTGAGGAATGAAGTTTGAAACACTGCAAATGAGATTTTATGCATTATCATGACTGAAAAATTTACATTCTGCATCCACTAAATCAATGGACTCCACCATGGAAAGCAGGACCCCACAGGCTCTGTAACTACTCTTTAGGTAGGCTGTGGATTTTTTTTTAATAAAGTATTAAAACCACTGGTTTTTTTGGTCCCTCTATTTTAAGACACTGAAAGTTTCTTAAATGTAAGGAGAAGGCAGCAGTCAGTCCTACTGGAACTAATGGAAAAGACACATGTCGACAATGGAGAGGGGAATTCATCCCAGTCAGCTCAGGAATTTGAAAATGCAACAGCAACACACCCAACTAAAAACAAATTTCAAATGTAATTATGAAATATCACAATTCAGTCAATCTTCTTTAGAAAAATAAGCACTGTTTAGAGGGTGCATGGGCATGGAGCTTAAGTTGCTGGGATAGTTACATGCAGTAGAAGATTTATAGGCATGGAAATGACAGAAGCTGAGTTTAAAAAGAAAACATAGAACCAATAGGTGCAGGGTTTTCCTTGAAAAACAGTTTTTGGGCAGCTGTGTTTTTCTGCTCTGGGAAGGGCTATTTTTGTTTCAAGTTCCAGTCTACATTTGTGTTTGTCAGTTTATATTGCTAACCAAATGTTAACAAAACATTCCTCTTACAGTTTCTGTGTAAACAATAGGCATCTTTGTGCGAGACACAAGAATCTGTGCACATAAACAATATAGTCCCACTTGGCTCTGCTCCAAAACGAGCCATAAAAAGAGGTGAATTTATTTGCTGTAGCTCCCTAACTATGGAAACTCTCCCCTCTGCTGTTCTTCTGGCTTCCAACTAGTCAGGTAGCACATCAGGACTTCAAAGAAGGACTCATCCATGCCTTTTTGCTCTGCAAAGCCTTAGCAACAAGGCTGCACACATTTGTGAGTGTTTACAAGACCTGGCTTCAATACACATTCCTGACATAGAGGCCTGGCCCCACTTTGACAGCTTGCCTGGATACCCAAACAACCCTAACACAACAGTCTGTCATCACCGAGGGGATCTGTGCCACTTGGATACTATCACACCAAGGATGGAAAAAGGGCTTTAACACCATAAAGTCACTTCACAAGTTTTCCCTGTAATAACCTCGTTATGCCCTTATTACAAAGGAAACAAAGCAAATCTTGCCACAAATTCAAGCAGGAATTCACGGCAGGGCAGGAATTTTTGTCTAAATGAACACCATCCTTCACGTGGGCTGATGTTAGATCAGCTGAGCTTTGTTTACTTTTATTTTTAGCAGATTACAGAGTATGTGTACAGCTGTCTGCCACCTAAGCAGCTGAAACACATAGGGCTTAAAAATCCTTACCTCCCTCGGTGGTCTTACAGGTGTTTCCATGAGACGATAAGTAAGGGTTACAAACCACCTGCTTAGCCAAACTGGAGGCACAGGTGGGAGGTGAAGGGGAGGCTGTGGCATCCCCTGTCCCAGCAAATCCAGCACCTGTGTGCCTTCACAACTGGTTAAAGATTCCCTGGACCAACATCCATGGCTAAAGACCCCAGTGAGCTGCAGGCCAGCTTCAGCCAGGCAGAAAAGGCTGCGGGCCCCTGCTCAGCACTTGATTCCATTCCCCAGTGAGACCGGGGACACTGCATTTTAGGACAATATATCCCACCCAGTTATGGGATGAGCATCCCGGGATCACCTTTGGGAAGAGTCGCTGGCCACCTCCTCCCGAGCCACCTCTCGCCCTGACCAGAGGGGCTCCCACCTGGGCCACCACGCTTCCCACTCACCCAGCTCCCCTCACCTCTTCTGCAGGCACTAAATAAAAACACCCAACACCAAGCGAGTATAAAAAACACCTCTGCTGTCTCCGGAGGGGAAGGGCCGGGGGGGCAAACCCGCGGCAAGGAGCCTCACCGGGGATGGCACCTACCTGTGGCTCAGGCTCGGAGCGGGGCAGGGGCCGCCAGGGCACGGGGCCGAGCCGGCGCTGGGAAACGGAGGAGGACGAGGAGGAGGATGGCGGAGCGTCCCCGTTCTCTGCCCGCCCCTTTTTCCCGCCCCTCAGCCACCGCCGCCATTTTGCCCGCCTGAGGCAGGCGGTGGGGCCGCCCTGCCTGAGGGAAATGGCTCCGGCCGGCCCCGCGCTGCTCCCGGCGCCTCCTCGGCGGGGTCGGTGCCGTGGTGCTCCCGCTCCCTCACGGCGGACAGGGCACCGCAGCACCCCAGAATCGATCCGGGTGGAAAATATTCATAACAGAAAAGACCCCTGGCATCATCGAGTCCAGCCCATGGCGGAGTACAGAGTGCCGGCCAGACGGCGATGAGCGCCCGGCCAGTCCTTAACACTTCAGCGACCGTGGCTCCACCGCTTCCCTGCGAGCCCATTCCAATGTCTAATCATCCTTTCTGGAAGAAATTCCTCTAATGTCCAACTTACCTCCCCTGGTACATCTTCAGAATGTGTCCTCTCATCCTGTCCCTTGTTCCCTGGAAGCAGAGACCGATCCGCACCTGGCTTCACTCTCCTGTCAGGGAGATGTAGAGAGCCAGAAGGTCCCCAACATTCTGACATCATAACAGAATATCCCAAAAGTTCCCTTAACCTTGAATATTAATGGCCTTTATGTATTTACTAATTCAAGACATGAATGCTGGTTTTAGACTAAGGTAGAACCAAATACATTCTGTTTTCTTTTAGGTTAAGTCAAATTGAGCATTCAGCGGGAAACTGAAATATAAATCCAAATACTGTGGTACCACTTCAAATTACACCCGTTAAACATCGAGAAGGTTTAACAGAGTCAGCACGCATAATATAATTATTATCTAAAAATACTAAAATGTATAACTCAGTGTATTAACACCAGGGCACACATGTCTACCTTAATAAATTCTGCTGACCTCCAGCTGTCTTTTTCTGATTATCACACAATAGATAGCTGGAAACATGAACTATCTCACTGAATTTAACAGGACTCCTAATCCTCTTAAAATTTTAGAAAAATCACCATGTAGATAGTTAGAAACAGTTACATCCATTTTAATCTGAATACCTAATTTAACACACAAGCATGTGCTTGGAATTTTAGACACAGGATTAATTCTAAGCAGTTCTTATCAGAAGCCTCATAACTTTTTCGTAGGTCTGTTGATCTTTATTCTTCAGAGATATAAAAAGGCTGTTGGATTGGGGAATCCAGTGTAAAACCTTGGAAACACCACCAGAGGAAAATGACTGTCTTGAATCTTATTGAATTTAAGTGTAGCTCAATGGCAGAGGTGATTCCAGCCTCTTGGATAATAAATTTTAAAAAATACGTTTTTTTCCCTATCCTTGATCTAATATTTTTTCACCCTTTCTTTCAAATTAATCTGTTGCAATCCTATTAAAATGACTTATATCTCATAGGTATTCCAAGGTAAATAGCATCTCTTTGCAATTCCCTAAAGGTTGGTAGCAGGTATTTACTTTTTGGCTGTCAAATTTCATCCCGTTCCAGTTTCCCAATTCAGTCACAACTTTGTAAAAATGACAATTCTCTTCTGGAATATTTAAATCCTAAATAACAACAGCGGAGTGAGGGAAGCAGACCCTGGATTTATTTCTTTGTAAGCTTTGCTATTTGTGTTTCAAAACTCACAGAAAGCTCCTTCAAAACTCTGAGGAACCATTTCCTATATTTTCACTCTTCCTCAAAAGAATAAATCAGAATTTCAGTCAGGGCAAACTCCAAGCTACTGGTGAAGGGAGCATAGTAATTTATTTCTCTTAAGAGTTCTAAAAACTTTATTCTTCATATAAAATAAGATAAAACTGCTAACAGAGTAAAGTGTTCCAGGTAAATTCTGCTGACCTCCAGCTGTCTTTTTCTGATTATCACACAATAGATAGCTGGAAACATGAACTATCTCACTGAATTTAACAGGACTCCTGATCCTCTTAAAATTGTGATACATATAAACTATTTCCAGATTTGGGACTTGGTTTTGGCTTGCTTATATTCAATTTGTGAAGAGGCTATTAGTCCTAACTCCCTGAATAATAATATGAACATTTCCGTATTTTTAATGTTGGCTTTATTTGGTCCAACTGCAGGTACAAATATTTTTCTTACTGACCTTTCTTCTCTTTAAAGATAAACCAAAAAAGTGTTTTCTCTTTAGAAATGCATCTTGGTGTCCAGCTGTAAGGGTAGGGGAAACAGATGCTTTTTTGCAGTAATTGATTATTAAGAAACAAAAAGCTTGTAGGAAAATTTTTAAAAGAGATTTACTGCTAGAGAAAAAAAAAATTTATTTTCAAATTAGATTATGGAATTGTCTCTTTTCCTGATGCCCAAAGTTAATTACTGTTTTACTGCAATCTGCAGGCTGGCATTCCCAAAGGGAGGAGATCAGGGGGAAATCTGACTCCTTATTTTACTCAATCTATCCTGCATCCTGCAGGGGACCTATCCAGTCTGTGTGTAGGTTTCTGGGAATGTGTATGCTGGGTATGTGTTATCCATGACCACTTTCCTGTGGCTCCCTTGGAAGTAATGCCTTTTCACAATGTGGCTGTAGGCTGGTGGAGGAGCTCACTTCTTTCTGGGTGACTTTATCCCTTTAAAAGAAACTTTAGGAAAAGGTACTCCATTCCTACATGTGGAAGATACCCATGTTTTCCCAAAGGGAAAGGCTTTTGGTGACATTCCTGAGCAACCATCAAGAGTTCCAGGGTAACATCCATGTAATAAGTTTTAGCAACTGAAGTATCAGCTCCCTTTCAGGTGCCCTTCCTGCATGGCAGCTAAATATATGCTTCAAGTAATTTCAGTATTCCTACCTCGCTGTTTTTTACAACATTAGAACATGAGAGTATTTCTCATCACTTTAACTTTGTGTATAATGTGGTTTGGATTTTATAAGGACTGTGTTCTTCAGATGAAGGCTGCAACACTGAGTTGGCAGATTTCAGTTTAATTTGTAGGATATTCTTAAAATCAGCAGCTTTGAGCTGAGTTCTTTTTGTTGTTTAACATGGTAAGGTTTTCCTTTTTTTCTTCTCTTTGAATTTCATGCTGAAAACATCTTGATTATGGAAGCAATCTAGTTAAATATTGTATGTTTTGGGAAAGACTCACTTCTCTTGGAAGTCTCTTTCAATTGCTGTATTTTGAGAATCTGTCACTGATCTGAGGAGAAAGGGGCAGAGAGAGAATTACAAATCACAAATTTTTGTGCTGCTAGAATCGGAAGTGACAACCCAGGACTGACTATGGGATATTCTACATCTTTAGTTTGACAGGGTGCAAGAGTCCTGTGGCCATGCAGCCTTCACAGCTGTCATTTATACCCCAGTGCGTGGCCACATGGATGTTGTGGATATAAACTGAGACAGATCATGTGGGAGACTCTCCGCTCCAGCGAGACACAAGCTCTTAGAGCTGCAGCTCTGAGACATTTTGTAGCTTCCAGTGGAGTAGGAATGTTGGAATCACCAATAAGGTAGCGTGTCCTGCGTCCTTGACCACTTCACCCAATTAAAAATGGTCACACCCACACTTGCTGCTTGTTAAAACTTAACTCCACTGCCCAGCATCCAACTTCTCAAAGACTTAAAAAAATATTCTTGACCAAGAAAATTCAGAGATCTCAGCAGCATTTGGGCTTTGTGGGATATTGGGAATGAAGGAGGTGTCTCTGGAGGGAGCTGGATGCTCAGTAAGTGTAGAGCTGCTGCATTGGTCATTAGGAAACATCTCTCCAGAAGTAGGTCTGAGCTGCTGGTGTGTGATGGTGCAAAAAGTGCCTTGATCCACTCAGAACTGGGATGTCCCTGGCAGAGTTGGTACCTGCTTAAGGAGGAATGAAAAGCAGTGGTCTGGTGTTAGGAACTGCCTCATTGAGGGGGGCTAGTGGCCCACCCCAAGAGAAAGGAGGCCAAGGACCTTCTTAGCTCACTGTGCCACTGCTAAAAGATGTCCTAACCATGAAGCTATGGATAAGGCTATGGCAGAGCCACTACCAGCTATTCTAGTGAAATCAGACTAGAGAAAGAGCCTGATCCTGTCACTCAATCATTTCCCTTGTGTGCCTGACTTAAAGTATTAATTAGTCCTTACTTGTGGTTTCTAATTGTTTCTTCAGAACAGCAGCCCAGGGAGGGAAGGTCTCAGTGTGAAGACTCTTCTGTGAAATTCCCACAATATTGAGGAGTTCAGCCATGATTCCTTGGTACACACCAGAATCATCTCTTGCCCCTACAGCATTATAGACTACTAGGTCCCACATGGAGAAGGATTCCCATCCAACCATCCAAATCCTCCCCAGGAGCAAAGCTGGACCTTCACAGCTCTTTTGGGTGGCAATATTGAACTGTATTTTAGACAGTAGAGAAGTATTTTGGGTAAACTGGTTGCTATTGTGAAGAGCCATGGACACACCTCTGAGCCTGTCCAGATCTGTCCTAAGTAGTAAAACAGTATATAAAAAGACAGAAATGGTAAAGTCCTGTGCTGTGCTGATGCACAGCGCACTGCAATACTGTTAATTAATTTTTGTCAGTTTGATGTCCAGTTTTTCCTACATGGGTTTTGATCTAATCTTTCAGGATTCTAAAACTCTCCCTTTTTTCTTTTTAGGTGCAAGTACATTTAGAAGAGATTTTCATAATTTCTTTGTGTCCAGCTTCTCTAATAAGGTTGGACAGATTCTCACAGTTTCTGTTGCTAATATGATTCCTGGCAAATAGAGCAGAAGGTTCAGGAGAACAAAAGAAGTGATCTAATTTTAGTAATGGCACAGACTGAGTCTGTCATTTTTCTTTCTCCTTTATCCTGCTACCCTTTCTGAATGTCAGAACCTCTCCCTGCACTGCCTCTTTTCAGTTTGAATTGAATTCTTGTTCCTCGTCAAGGACTGGGCATGATGAGTTTTTAGATACTCCTCTGAACAGACACCGAGTATTTGAGAGGCTGATCAGGGAAATTCTGACTTGTCACAGGTAATTTGCTAAGAATGAACCACTTCCAGTGAGGCTTTTTTTGCAGATTAGAAACTCTCATATCTGAAATTTCACTTAATATGTGTGTCATATTTCTATTCTCCCTTTTAGATCTTAAATTGAAGTGTGAATCTATTGCAGTGTAAAGACAAGAAAGGAATTTAGTTTCTGAAAGACAAAGAAGGTTGTATTTAGTGCAATAGATCTGCTCAGTTTGTGAGATGCTCAGATCTTGGTCCAGTGAAAGTCTTTAGCTTGTGCATAATTCAAGTGTGAGAATTTCTGTAGAAGCCTTAACATAAAACATATTCTTTCAAAGGCAATGGAAATACAAGCATGTTTTAAATTAAACACATGCTTATAAACTTTTCTAGATTTGGACCTTGGAGGATTGTTCTAGTGAACAGCAATTATACTTGTCTTAGTCAGCCTTTATTCTCGTGCTCCTGTTTTGGATGTGAGAAATAAACAGGCTGTGTATGCAATTTGGAGGATGGCAATTAAAGACATCTGATGTGCAGAACTGGACAAGAAAGCAAAGAATAAAGAATAACATGGTTTGAAGTGAAAATTGCTTGAGCAGTAACAAAATGCAGAGCATGTCCTTTGTTGGATGTTTATTGAGTGTGCTACAAAAACACCAGTGTTGTTGGGAATAAATTATAGTTCAACACACGGAGACATAGTATATTACAAAATGAAAAATAAAGCCAAGCTAAAGATTAATTTTGTTCCTGAGCAGGTCTACTTAATTAACCATGGCAAACATGATTAAAAATGTGCAATCATTTTTCAAAATAAATAATTCCATAGCATCTAGCTCCAGTTTGTTTCATTTCCTGTCATCTATGTAGAAGAGGGTAGGCAAGCATTGCAGTTGAATCTGTGAAGCCTACAACCATATGATGATTGATGTAAAAGACCACACTATTAGATCTAAAAATGGGCTGTGGAATACACTTGATGTACTTTAAAATAGTATTTTCATTTGTCTTTGCAGATGAAATAATTAGGTAGACCTTCTTCCCTAACTTACATGATGGACTTAAAAACTAGGCTGAACAATTCTGAGATGTGAGGAGTGTTGCTTCTTAGTTTGAGTCTTTAGGAATTATGTTTGCATTGCTTTTTCTGAAATCGTTGGGCCTGAAAAAAAAAGAAAGCTTAAATGTATTCCAGGAATTGGAGCTTGAAAGAGCCTTCTGCCAAACAGGCAAAGCTGGTAATGAAATCTCCCTTATCAGGATCAAACAGCTCATCATTTAGCCTGGAAATGGAAGGGAGGAGCCTTTCTTTCTCCATTCCTGTTTTCTATCCATGAAGATGGAATGGTTGGCTTGGATGGTTCCACCAAGAGGCTCAGCTGCCAGCCCACCCCTTCAGCAGTGTTCAGTCTTGCTTTTCCCTTTCCTTTCCCTGCTCTGGTGCCTGCCCATTACTCCCACTCCACTTACAGCCATGGAATAGCACAGTATTTCAGCTGAAATGAATGTTCATGAAATGCTTCTCCTCCAGGGGCTGGGTGGCAGACTAAAAATGACCAGGGAATCTGAGGGCTGCTGACAGTTTCCCCCAGAGCACAAGGAGGCCAGGTCTGCCATACCTCTCTGTTGGCTGCTCTGGAGCCATCTCTGCAGTTCTTCCCTACATCTGGCACTTGTTTGCCACTGGGTGATTTTCTGGCTGGGCTAAGGCACCTGTACCCCTTTAGGTGCAGCCTGTGCCTCCAGTGGCACAGGCTCAATCCCTGTTTCAGCCAGCCCCACCCACTGCTATCACGTGCAGCTCTTATCAGGCTGCTACTACTGTGGCTAACTCTCGAGGCACATCGAGAAATCTGGCACCCAGCCCTCGGCTAGAGCTCAGATTCTGCAACAATAATGTTTACGTTGGCAGCCCATCGAAGAGAAACTCACGTCCTCTCCAGCTGACTGGTGTGATTTTAGCAATTAATTCAGCTTTTCCAGTCACAAAAGTTTGTTGATACAGCTTGTGGCTCTTCCTGTTTCCAAACACATCAGTAACTTTGGAAAAAAAACTGGCTCAGCAGTCACAGAATCACAGAAGTGTTGAGGTTGGAAGGGACCTTTGGAGGTTGTCTAGTCAAGCTCTGCTCAGAGCAGAGTCAACTTACAGCAGGTTTCTCAGGGCTGTGTCCTCTCAGATGTTCGGTATCTCCAAGAATGGAGACTCCAAAAACAACTCTGGGCAGCCTTTTCCAGTGTTTGATTTCCTTCCCAGTAGAAACTTCTCATACTTAAATGGAGTTTGCTCTACTCCACTGCGTGTCCATTGCATTGTCTATTGTCTTCTCACTGGGTACCACAGAGAAGAGTTGGTCTCTGTCTTCTTATTCCTTCACATCATGGGTTTATGTACATTGATATAATTTTCTGACCTTCTCCAGACTGAACAGTTCCAACTCTTCAGTCTCTCCTTGTATAACAGACTCCCCAGTACCTTCATCATCGTCATGGCCCTTTGCTGGACTCATTCCAGTATGTCCACATCTCTTTTGTACTGGAAAGCCCAGGGCTGGACCCAACGCTGCAGATGTGGCCTCCACTAATGCTGAAAAGAGAAGGATCACTTCCTTTGACCTGCTGGAGGTACTTTCCCAAAAGCAGCCCTGGAAGCTGCTGGCCCTCTCTGCTGAGTGGTCACTTTGCTGGCTCATGGTCAGCTTGTTGTCCACCAGGACCCCCAGAGCCTTTCTTGCAAAGCTCTTTTCCAGGCTGTTGGCCTCATCCTGTACTGGTACTTGGGGGTGTTAATATCTGGGTGCAGGACAAGGAGCTACTGGAGAGAGTCCAGTGGAGGTCACAAAGATCATGGGGAGTCTGGAGCATCCCTCTTATGGGGGGAGAGGAGAGAGCTGGGCCTGCTTAGTCCAGGGAGGAGAAGACTGAGAGGGGATCTCATAAATGCATACAAATATCTCTAAGGTGGATGCCAAGAGGACAGTACCAGATTCTTTTTGGTGATGCTCAGTGACAGGACAATGAGCTAAACTAAAACACAAAAAGTTTCATCTCAGTGTGAGGAAGAATTTCTTTACATTGAGGATGGCAGAGCACTGTAACAAGCTGCCCAGGAAGATCATGGATTCTCCTTCTCTGGAGCCATTCCAAACCCACTTGGATGCATTCCTTTGTCACCTGCTCCAGGTGGCTCTGCATCAGTAGAGGGGTTGGACTGGGTTCTGATTTCCAGAGGCCCCTTCCAACCTAAACTAGTCTGTGGTTCTGTGACTTTGCAATTCTTTGCTTTGGCTTTGATGATATTTGTTTGCCATTTGGAAGTATTTATAAATAACTGCTTGGGATAGAGCTGGAGGGATGGAGATGGAAGTATCTGAGGTTCCCACAAAACCCAGACATCATGCTTTACTTCATGGCCCTCATACTTGTAAGACCTCATCATCCTGAGCTCTGGAGGCTGTCAGAACTCTGAAAAGAGGACAAAACCCATCCATTTAAGGATTACGTGTGTAAATCTATACTGAAACAAGAAACTGCAGTTATTTAATTCTCTGTGTTGTAATTTGAGTCCTAAAATGTTGTATTTGTAGCATTTATGTTTAGATGATGGCAACACTGCCCCAAAATATACATGTGTAAATGGAATCCTCTTAGTTATGAATGAACCACTTATTTTCTGTATATTTATGTGATTGAAATTCATAGTTTCTTTTGTATACTGTTTTTTCCTTCATGGTCAGTCTTTCCAACAACAACAATCTCTGCCCTCAGCTTACCAATGGTGAAAATGTGGAGTGTCCATCTGGTTTCCTGAGTACACAGGATACAGCAAAACGCTGGCTGTGAAATGTCACTGACTGGGATTGCCATCAGATTGCCAAATGTCCTGAATATGTCCAATTTTTTCTTTGCCTTTATCATGTTGCATGCTATTTTGGGGTAGAAGGACCTGAAGCTGAATAGAACTGTCTGAGAATTCCTGTTTTTTAGCTTTGCTTTTGCCATTCACATGGGACAGTCACTGATTCACCACATGGATTTGCACCCATCTGTGAAATTTGTTACTTTGTGCTTTACCTTGAACCCAGACTTTTCTGTCTACATTGGAGGGCTCAGACAATGCACTAAAGACATTGAGAGCATAATCCTGGCTTATGGAAAGTCAGTAAGGAAGATGCTTTTGTGCTCTCTCTATTTCCAAACATTTAGAGATCAGGAAAATCCAGGCCTGTTCTTTTATCCACAATGAGAAATTTAAGCACATTCAGAATCCTCTACCTTATTTTCTTTACCCAAACTCACTGAGTAATTTTTAACATTAACATAGCTCACTTTTAAAATTTTACTTCTCTGGTTTGAAATGTCTTTGTTTTCTTTCAGGTTTTATGCTGCAAATTTATCACTCATACCAAAAGTCAGATTTGTCAAAAAGGTGTGGGACTAGAATAACAACATTATAAAGGGGGTGCAGCAGAGAAAGGAAGTAGAAATGATGTTAAAATGAATTTATGATATTTACAATTAATCTGCTCACTCCTAACTTGACTGTTGGAAAAGGTCAGGGTAGAGGGTCTTCGTGGCATGGTCGTATGAATCTCTTTGGGTTCATGAAAATCAAGGCAGCACATTTTAACCCCTCAGCTCCATTCCTTGGATGGCAGGACACAGCCCAGTGCTTGCCTGGGGCTGCCTTGCTCTTTGAATTCCCTGCAAGGGCAGGGAATTCAGAAGTTTCCCATACAGAAGGGAAGTTCCCCATGCCTTCCCTTCAGAATGCTTAAGTTTGAAGGGTGGAAGAATGGCATTGAGTTTAAGATACTGGACTGAGATGCATCCAGGCTAAAATAGTAAAAAAATGGTTTCTTTAACATTTAAACAGATGTGATTTCTTGTGACCTTCTGTAAATCTGCTAACTTCAGCTTTCCCCCTGCAAATCAGGTACTGTTTAACTAAGTTGGTTGGATACCAGCTAGTAGTAGTGAAAACATAATTATTAATTAAAAAACCCCCAAATCTGGCTTCATGGACAGAGCTCATCTCTTGTAAATGGTCAGAGTTCTTTCAGAAAGCGCAGCCACAGTCACACGGTGTTTAATAGGCCCTGTTAATTCACACTTCCCCCCCCTTTTAAAACTTGCATTTCGGAGTCAGATGAGTCCCTACAATCCGTTTTTTTCCTTCTGCAGTTCCCACATTGTCCCGGCTCTTGGCAGCAGCGCTGGGAAGCCGCGCTGGTGCATCCAGGTCCCCCTGTCTCCGAAGGAAGCTCCCCTGAACGGGTCCCTGGGATTAGGCAGGAAGCGGAGGTTTTAATGAAGCACACTCCATTCTTCCGAGGGGTGAAGGGAGGTGAGGGAAGCTCCTGTTGCTTATGTGATTATTGCTAATTACTGTAATTGAACGTCCTCATGACAGGAATATTTGGTGCCTGAGGTAAAGCTTGTTTGCTTCCATTCCTTTTTTCAACTGTCTCGTGGTGCCCTCTCGAGGTAGAAGAGCAGCCCCTTTTATTCCCTTTTTTTACAGCTGCAGCTGCAACACGAACTGGAAACGCAGATGCTGGTGAAGAAGCTGAGAAATTGCTGCTTGCTGTGAAAAAACAAATTAAAGGTGCTCTAAATCCATGCAAAATCAGTGGGGTTTTTATTCTCATTTATAAAAGCACACAAGTCTCTTTGTTTCCATCTTTTCCATGAGACCCAGCACTTGAAAGGACATGAAAAGAACAGGGGATGCTTCTTTGCAGTACCCTGAGGCCACAAAGGTGCATTTCCCTGGAGCATGAACCAGCAGATCATACAAGGTTAAAGGCTATTTCCATGAAGGAAGGGAATGCATTTCCCACAACGTGCTCTCGTGCCCTTGAGGCAAAGCACAAAATGCATCAGGAAATGCTGATGTGTTTGGATATTAAAGTGGATTAGGAAACTTGACACAGGAGGAAGGCTGACCTTAGGGCTCAAGTCAAACAGAGGGAACTGTGCTTGTAAGGGAGGTCTGTGAGTGAGATCTCCAGGTCTCTCCAGGCTGGAGGAAGCCAAATGCCTTGGATGTCATCACCACCTCACTGTGAAGGACTGCAAACTGTTGGTTTCTCTTTAAATCTGACTATTAGATGCATGGTCTTGAAATATCTCTTTCCAAGTGACAGCAGATTGTCCTTCCAAGAATGTTTCATCTTAAATTCATCAAGGAGCAAGGACTGGCAATAAGCTGAGTCTTGAAAAGGCAGTGAATTAATCAGTTTTGGTTTGGACTGGGATAGAGTTGATGCTGAGTGTTTGGGGCAAGGACATCCAGTTTGAGAGATGAGCACACTATGGTGCTGATTTATTAAAAATATTCTTTTTCTAACATCTCTGCTACTCGTAGATAACTTTTGATGGGGATAAATGTAAACAGATGCTGAACAACATTCTGGATCTGAAGGCATAAATCCTCTCCCTAGAGCTGCAAATTGAAGACTCAAGGCTGTGGTTGTGTTGAAAAGGGACTTTTGGGCCTAACAAGGGGTAAGATGTTAATAAAACCTTTGTTCGCTGTTACAATAGGGAACAGCTAAATGTGGTTTGGGGTTTCTGCCAATTTAACTCTGACTTATTCCCATTGCCACAAATGCTACTAAGAAACCTCTTAACATCTTATTAAAGAATGAAAAACAATTAATACTCTTAATTTTAAATACTGGAGTTAAATCAAAAGCTTTCATTTTTAAAACATGATTTATCTCTTTTCCCTTTTGCTAGACTAGGGGCTTTGAAGAAAATGAACATTTTAAGTGGAATTTACTTGCTTTTTGTGGGGAAAGAAAACCTTAGCTTAAATGGTCTAAAACTGGCACTGTCTTTAGTATTAATGGAGTTTTATTTTCTCTAAGGTGAAAGTTCAGGTATTCTGAATCCCTCCAAACACATGCTAACCTGGCTTGTTTTATTATTTCCTTCTCTTTGGTCTGTTGGGCTCTGTCCATCTGTGGTTTCTCCCCCTGTTGTCATCAGCAGGAACCATAAGCAGCACATTCAGACCCAGGACTGGACAGAATTGCTGTGGCAATTGAAATAGCAACAACAAAAAGCTGTGGAAAAATAAGACAACATAAATAATTATTTCCCCTTTTTATTTCTTCAGCAAAGAAAGAAAAAAGGGAGCTGGCTTCTGTCTGCAGTCCTGCCTTTCACTGTGCTGTTAGGGAAGCAGAGGCCACTCAATAACATGGTTTTGAAACCCTATGAGTGAGTGTGAGGTGGTAGGAGGTGCTGATTTAGGGGCATCTCCACATGACATTGTTGTATTATCTTGAGAACAGGGAAGAAATGAAGGAGAGACGTGTCAGGTGTGCCTGAGTGCTCTGGTCAGGACAGGATGTCTGGAGCATCAGGGTCACACAGGTCCCATGGTGTTTAAAATCAGGTTGGCAGAATATGTTGAGATGATAATCACATTCCCTCCTGCCCTCCTATTCTCTGCTCTCCTCTGTGCCACCCCCTCATCTCAGGAAAGGTGGCATCTTTGTTCTGGTAGAATTAACTAATCAAAATATGCTGTTGGTGATTTCAATTATGAATGTTCCCTCCCATTCTTAAAATGTTTTCACTTGTTTTCTTGGCAGGATCTTGAGGATCTCTCCTGAGAGCTCCTTTCACATAGATATGCACAGAATGAATAGTTTATCTCTACCTCCTGCTGACTTTCATGAATAATTTGATGTAAAAAGCTAAGTTGGACTTCTGCTGTGTCGGATAACTCGGGAGTACCAGCTTCTAATGTCCTAGCCACAGACAGAAACAGATTTTCTAGTTGTAGAGGACAAAGTGGCCTCTCTGGTTTCCACTTAGTTCAAATACCTAACCTTTCCCTCCTCCCCAGCTATAACCAGGCTGCTTTTGGCTTCCCAAAAAATGAGAGAAGCTTTGGAGGCTTCCAGCTGACAGAACATCCCTTGTGAATGAAAGCTCTTTATGTAGACAAAGAAGATTTAGTGGGACATATGACCATGATTTTTACAGCTTCTTGTTTGCCTCCCAAGATATATGCCAGAAAATCCTGTGGTGACTCCTGAAGCTGAGCAGCTCATTTTATGGACTGATTTTCGCTGCCTGCTCTCACTGAAGGCAAACAGAATTGCTTATCTGAGTAATGTCACACATGTGCCTAAATGATTGCAAAAGACTGAAAGGAGTAGAAATAATAGCACTCCTTCATCTCTCACAGAGCAGCGCCAACAAAATAATGAAGCCGTGTGAATAAAGAACCAACATAATAATCAAGCTCTAACCATTTTTGGAAAATTAGCACTTCTTCCATAACAGTCACGGCTGCTGGGAAAATGGTACAAAATATTAACTGTCAGGTTAAGCACACCTTAATCAAAATGTGCCAAGGCCCACTGATGTGTCCTCAAACCTGTTACTTAAGTACTTGTTAAGGCCCATTAAATAAACAAAATTTTAAAGCTTAATAGCATAAACCACATAAATAACATAAAAGAGCCATAATGATTGAATGGGTGGGTGTTTAGCCCTTCTTGATTTAAAACAGTGAAGTGAAAAATGTTGGAGCCCTTGAAGGTGATTTCGAAGACGAGGAAGTGACTGTGCTACACAAACAGCAATCAGAGACAATTAAGAGAACTGGGACAAGTGCCTCATTCTCCCTGCAGACTGCATGGGAAATTGCACTTTACATTTCAGTCTCATTGCATTTTCAAATAAGGCCCCCAGCTATGTCATTTTTCAAGTCCAACTCAAATCAAAAGATATTGCTTAAAATCTTCCTATTACTCCAGAAGTAAAAGGAATGATTGTCTATGCTGATGAGCCTGGAAGATTGTCTTGGAAAGAATTTGACAGTTTTGTCTCCCAGTCCCATTATGATGTTATTACTGCCCTGACAGAAGCTGAATGCCAGTGTGAGTATGAGGGTAGTTGAGGATGGCTCTGCTGCTGCAGATTTTGTATTGTTTCTCTGCAGAAGCAGCAGAGAAAATGCTCTGTGCTGTGCATGTGTTTTCTCTTAGTCTGGTGAAGAGTCTCAGCAAGACCCTATGTTAACAATACAACAGAACATACAAGCAAGCTCAAAAAAACCCTCATAAAAATGGAATTAATTAAAATAGGGAAATTTGAAAATACTTATCCATGTCCAATTATAACCCTGTGCCTATACAGAAACCACAACCCACCAGCAGTACTTTTTAAAAGAACTTTCTGCTAAGCATGGGAAGTATTCCAGTACATGACTCAGAAATGTCCTCAAGTGAAGTGGTCCCACTTTGCAGCCTTCTCCCCACAGATGGGAGTACAATGATCTTGCAGAGCTGTTGCAGCTGTTCAGGTTTGCCACAGTGAGTGATGGTGCCCAGGAATGAGCCCTGCCCTCATCCCTGGCTCCTCAGGGGGAGCCAATGCTGGCCCAGCCTCTGCTGCTCCGGCACAGGTTGGAGTGCAGAGGGAAGCAGGAGGACCTTGCATCCATCTGACTGCCCAACAAACCTTCCCTTGACCAGCCCTGACACCTCTGCTCACTCTCATGGAAGCTGTGAAATGGAGGAGCTGTGGTGCATCCACAGAAGCGATGCAAGCTTTGCCTTAGAGCAATTTTCCCATGGAATTATCTGTGTCAATCTCATCTTACTGTTTCCTTTGCACAGGGCACTTTTTTCTTTTAAAGATTTTAACTTAAACTCCAAATAAACTGCTCCCCTTCCCGTTTCCCTCTGGTGACAAAGGGACAAAGGCAGAGACTCTGGGTTGAGATAATTTGCTGACAACAAACAGCAATGGGATGAGAAATCAACAGTAATGGCAACAATGTTAAAAAAACAGTCTAATAAAGGGTGCTTTATGCACAATGGGTGCTCCATTACCTCAATGCAATTCCACCTGGCCACTGAGACAAAGACAAAATGGCAGATATTTCTATAGCCTGGGAGTTCCTTCAAAACAGGGAGCTTTTTTCAGCCACATGGCATCACACATATCACAATAATCCATCAGTCCTATTGCAGGAATGCTAATCTGTCAAAGCCATCAGATCTGTGTGTGAAAATACAGCCCCATGTGATGGGCTGAACCAGATGGGAACTGAGCATTGCATCAAAGTTAGCAAAGTGTTTGACTTAATTGCTGCATTCAGCAGAACTCTTGGCTCTTTCACCCAGGGCTGAGCCAGAAGACTGAAGTCTTGGCTTTTGCTGGTTGCAGAAACAATTCAGTTTGACTTGGAGATCCAGGCTGAGCCCCCTTCTCATCACCTATGAGAAAAACTAGGACACCTCTAAATGGAAATGTTCATTTATAATGCTAATTAATGGAAAGTTAGTCTAAGATCCCTCCACTCAGATACAATCAACTCTGGTGAATGAGGTCATCATTGAAAACAAGAATGTAAATCAATTATTTCCAAATTAAAGATTCAAAGTTTTATGTTTCACTCTGTAAAAATTGTCTGAGAGATAAATTACAGTTACAGTGACAATTTGGCTCTTGCTGTCCTCAATCCAGAACATAAACTACTCATATCTCAGAAAAAAAACCAATGTTTTGTTGCCTAGTGATGGTTGTAGAGCAAATATGCCCAGTGAAATTAAGAGGAATTTATGAAGGAAATAGCCTGCTTCTGAATCAGGGATTTTAGAAGCAATTATTAATTGTGATGGCCTCGAGAGGAAGCCTTTCACAGGGTGGGGTCAGAAAGCACCTCTAGCAAGATCATTCACATATGAAACTATGTAAAAGAAAGAAAAATACTGCAAAACCATGTTCTCTGCACTCAAAACTTTATCCCAGTCCCCAGAACTGCAATGGATGATGTCTCTAGCAGAAATTAATTTATTTTGGTGGGACTTCCTTGGAGCACAGTGCTGCTCAAATCACGTTTGCAGATTTGGGCCCTAACCTCCTTGTTTTAAACCAGCTTTAGCAAAATTACATTTAGGGCAAGTTCTTGTCACAATAAGACCAAGGGAATTTTTGTGATTGAGTTTTCAAACTATACAACAATTACCTTTTTTACGCATTCATGTACCTCAAGTATGTTTCTTCCAAAGTGGAAGAAACACATTTATGTACATAAAAATGACGTATATAAAAATCCAGTATTTATTGTTTTATGTTCATTAGTATCTCTATGGCTCTGCATCAATATCCCTCTGTCATTTTCTGAAACAGAGCCGGAATGCCAACAGGAGCGAGATACCAACCTGAGACAGCAGCCTAGCGAGGAAGGCAGTGCTGTCACTGCAGAGGGACTTGGAGCAGAGGAAGTGACACTTGCAGTTACTGAGGCTGTCAGTCCAGATCCGTGTTGCTTTGGTACCCTGGGTAAAGACTGGGCCAAGTTAAGAGCTGGCGACACGCCACGCAGACAGATGGACACGGTGGAGAGCAGCAGAGACCGTGCCCGAGCAGCAAGTGGGGGTTCTGAAGGCAGCATGCCTAGCTGGGAGACTCCAAACAGCTGGCCTGTCTGAATTTTTTAAAAACAATTCATGTTTTAGGAAATGCTGCAGTTTGTTTGGTTCTGGGTGATGTTACACGCTGAACAAGCCGGAGATAGGGAGAGGTATTGTTATTTAATGTTGGCAAATATGGCCTGAGCTGCACAAAGAGAAGGAAGTGAAAAAGGGTATTCCCTCTGAGCCCTGGAGGGAGTGAGGATGAGAAATGAGAATAGAATTTTCCTGCACTTTTCTGTGACAGGGCAAAACAGATCCCACACACTTCCAAGCAGAGCAGCGGAGAGAGTGTCAAAGCTGCACATTGGAAATGGGGATGAGAAATCTCACCCTGCATTCAGAGGCTGAAATTCATCGTAAACTCACACTTCAGCCTTCCTCTCCCAAGAGGATCAGCGTTAGGGTAGAATCCCAGTGGGACAACTCCTTTCCTGAGACAAGGGTAGACATAGCATAACTTGAATTTTTATTACAGACTGAAACCCAAAGGTGAAAATCTGATTCCAGTGCATTTCTTTTTTTAAAATAAAATAGTTTAGAGGAGTTCATCTGTATGTCTAATTTTAAGCAGCTTATGTCCTTGGACAACAAACTTTAAACAGTTAGATTAAATAATTCAAGTGTAACTAAAAATTAGGCTGCTCTATTGGAATTTGAATGGATGGTCCTCACATGCATCAGCATCCCTTTCTCTTAAAATATTTCATCCCTTCTGTTTGCAAAAGAGGAAGAGTTTTCCCAGGCAGATACTATATCTGGACTGCACCATATTATCTTTTTGAATAATCAATTCAAACTGGATGTCAAACACCTCTTCTATTCAATTTTCTGTAATTGAGTCCTTATTTACTTCATACTCCTGGGTTGCCTCATGTCTCTTTGCCAGCGTGATCATATTGGGCAATCAGGTCATTCCACATTGCTCTTGTTTGTGTTACTCTTCTGAACTCAGTTTGTGCCTAATCCTGAGAATAACAGACATAAAGGCCAACACAAAAACAAACCAACCAACCAACCAAACAGAAAAGATGCATCCAGTGCAGTCAATATCATGTCCGGTCATAGAGTTAGAAGGGGACAGAATGAGTGAAGAGATAATTGAAGGGCAAAAGCTTCTAGTTTTTAGAATTGGTTTAGGTTTGATAAATTAGAAACCTATTATGAAGTAAGATCACTGATTTACTGCTGGGCTCCTCTCTTTGGGACAGCACTTCTAGTGCCATCTCAGTTCATTCTTCCATATTCCCTGGCCACTGCAGTTCCCCCATAAAGGTAACATGCACAAAGGCTGGGTGGTGTATTCAGGATGTTTGGATGACCAGAGGCCCAAGTCCACAGCTATCAGCAGAGACCTTATCTAATTGTTGGCCTTATCTTGGCTGCAAAGAGCAAGCACAGACCACTGCACCACCAGCAGAGAGGACAAAGCTACCATCATGACCCCAGCTCTAAGTTGGTGTTACAAAGGAGTGAATCAGGATTTAAGTCCACTTCAGTTTTTTAGAGGTCACTGCTTCTCTTTAAATAAACAAAACAACACACAGACTTGTGTGCACACAAACACACACACTTAATAATTAAAAGAATTAACATGGGAATTAGTTTGTGTTGCGAACCAAGAGACTGTTGTTAAGTGGAAATTTGCCATATGCCCTCCAACACTAGACACAAAGAAGAACCATTTTACCACTTAAACCTCTGTTTTGCTGTAGAATTGGGATACCCAGTGCTGTTGATTGGCTCGCTTAAAGAGCATTAATGTTTATTGTGGAGTCTGTATATCAAGAATATCAAGGTTACTTAGAAGAAGTTTTTGGAAACTCTTTCTCTCAGGCTGCTGAGCTTTTATTTTGAGGAGAAAGTAACACAAATAATAAAAGACAGAGGTGCCAGTGGGCTTAGTGTAAAGAAGACTTGGAGGTTTATATTTCTTTCCCTTTTTTTTTTTGAACAGTCCAACAGTCCAATTATGTACCACGTAGCAGCAACTGGGCTAACACCAGCCATATGATGGAATAGCTCATAATCCGGTTGTGGGTCTAACTCCATGAGACAGACTCCAAGTAGATGAGTTTTAAATCTCCTTAGAATTAAGAAGGGTTTGGCAACCAAATTAATTGTTTTGGAAAAATCCTGCTTTATGGATCATGAAGAGGATAAAAAGGGAAAAAACATGTCATCTGTAGTGGTTAGTCAGATGTTCTTTTGGAGTTACAACGATTTCCTCTCTAATTCCTCTTCTTGTTGACATTCCCGTTAAAAGAATAATGAGCACGATGTTCGTTGCCTTAGCGCTGCTCATCCCTGTGTACATTACGAAATCTTTGCATTAAGCCACCCAAATGGATTGAATCATACCGTGAGGCAGACACTGAAAAAAAAACAACTGCACTCAACTGCGAGCACGCATAAAAGCCGCGCATAAACTGATACAAGCGGCGATAATCGCCGGGACCCTGTACAGGAGTTTGTTTGAAAGCAGTGCCGGGGCCCAGGCAGCCGGGAGAGTGCCTGGCTCTGCTTCAGCAGGGCTGAATTATTCCAGGTCTTTGGGTTGTTAATATTGATGCAGCTACCCTTTTACCAGGGAGGTTGTGATGCTTTGGAAAAAATGTGTTCCATGCATTATTAACACCATGTTTAAATAATGGGAGACAATTAAACGATTGCTGGGTGATAGTTTCCCAGGTGTATTCTTGTTTTATATATTTTGTAGATCTATACCGTATTCTCACAGAGAATACACTATTACTTAATTACTCTGTGTTTGTACAGTATTTTGGTAAAAGTTAGGTGTGCAAATAAAGGTATTCTTATTTCACAGGTGGCATAAAAGCAGCTTCATTAAGGAGCTTGGTACTAATAGTCCTTTAATTCAGAAAGCCAGGAGATGATTCTTCACATGGTACATTAAACAGTGAAATATGCCAATTTTGACTCGATTTCTATGCTGCTAAACTATCCCACATTCATTTGCTTCAGCTTTAAGCCCTTCCATTCTCGTATTCTCTAGCCCTGGCTACAGAATTGCAGCTTGCTTTTCACCTATCTCCTAACAGTTTAACATGGATGTCTGAGTCCAGCCCATTGTTCCAATTGTATATAGTTTAAAAAGCTCTGCAGTATTTTACTCTTTCCATTATATCTTGGCTTCCCTGAGCGCTCTGCTCGCTGCATTTTGCTTGTACTGGCTCTGTTTTCTAAACCCATTTATGGCTTTTTTTTCTGTACACACTTGTTCATTGGGGAGCTTAAATTGACTTCTCCCCATTCTGTTTCCTTAACTAAAAACGCACCATTAAGGTTGATTGAAGTCTTTTGAAAACACTTCATAAAAAATGAAAAGCCACAAGAAATTAGGCTACCAGTGTTTGCAAATACCTGTTTTCAGCCAAATTGGTGGGAAAGAATAAGAACTGAAATTCAAAAATGCTACTGATATGTATTTAGTTGCTGGTTATTTTTATAAGAACTAAAAAAGCGTGTGTAAAACATTTTGAGGAATAAAATACCGATAACAAAATGTGCCTTGTTATTGTAGGAAGCTTTTTCCCCCAAAAAACATCAGGAACAGTTCTGAGAACAGAAAATGTCAGAATGAACAGAAGTATCTGGATTAGTTATTTTCATTATTTTCTATTATAAAAAATATTTTTTACTCCCAAGTATTTCTCTTCAGAGAGGACCAAAAACTCTTAAAGATTAACATTTGAATACATGGAATGTATTCAAATGAAATGGAATAACAAATTTATCAGGAATAGGAGGAGTTATTAATAAATTTCTTTACAAATGAGGAAAAATCTTTAATTAAAGCAGTGAAACTTTGGGTGCCTTTTAGAACAAAAACATCTGTGCAGAAGTTGAGGATATTAAGTATGTTTTACATTATGTACACGGATCCTTAATGAACAAAGGAGCCTCATTTCACAAATCCCTCACCAGGAATCAGGGAAGTCATTCTGAGCAGCGTGCTGAATTGTCAAGGAAACTTTTATGGACATATGGAAATGCATCTGCTTTAAAAAGAGAAATATCAAGAGGGATTTGCACAAAGTTAAAAGCAGAGCAAGTGCTTTAGAATCAAAAATGATTACATTGAAAATGGCAGCTTGCTTGTCAGAGCAGCTGAGGTGGCTCCTCACCAAACAAAATCCAATTCGTTCCAGCTGTTTCCAGGCTCTCCTAATATTTCTGCTTATCATTAAAAAATGTGTACTTTATAGAAATGTGTAAAGCTCTAAAAGAAAAATAATTTGATTTTGGTTTATTTTTAGGTATTTTTTTCAGACAGCTGCCAAACATATTTTATTTACAAGATGTATCACTTCTATGGCTTTTTCTCTTTTTCAGAAATATAGATATTCATTCTGACAGTCATCTCACTAAGTGGAGACATCTAAAATGCAGAAGACTTTCAGTATAAGACTTGTGTTACAGAATAGGAGCAAAAAAACTGCATAGGGTGAGTTTTACAGTTCTAACAGACTTTAAAAAAATCTTAATATGGAAAAAACACACACCTTTTGAGCCTCAAAGTCAAACTCAGGTTTGAATTCATCAACAAAGTTGTAAATGACGGCTGTTCCCAGACTTTGCCTTTAATAATATGATGAATTTAAGACTTTTGTTCCTTTTTACTTTATAAAGGCAATGGAATCAGCCCGCCAGGCCCTGGCTGCAGATGTGTTTGAAGGTGCATGTGAGCACAAACTGCAGACTGTATCCTGTGCTTTATGAATTCTCCCCTTAATGGAGGAAGAGAGCAGTGAGATCAACAAGCAAAGTAGCTGAGTACAAGGAGGTCATGCAGCAGCACTGAGTTCTGCTGCAGAGCTACAAGGAAATCCTGTCAGCTTCCATCCCATTAAACGAGCCAGGAGCTGTGTTGGACTCGCTGGGATTACCAGCAAACCCCTCCCAAGCTGTCTGCTGGCTCTTGCTCACATCCTCTATCAATTATTCAGCTCCTTTTATGCAAATAATGTTTCATGGAAGCGATAGAGATTCATAATGGGGAGAAGAGTAACATCCATTTAGGAGAATTAAATGGTAGATGAAAAGCGTGACACTTTGCAGGCAAAAGCTGTTGGAAAGGTGCAGCACCAGGACTCTTTAAATGCATGCACAGACAGGGAGAGTCTTTGCTTTTTTTTTGACAGTCAGCTCTATACAAGATTAAATAAGGCAGGAATAGACACAGACTGCAGCATTCCTGGTTCTGCCCAGGGGACAGAGAAGTGAGGTCTCTGTAGCAGATCTGTCTGTGCTCTGCAGGCTCTGAGCTCTCCATTTGTGTCTTACAGGGGATCTGTGCAGAAAGCCTGGATGCCAATGTGTCTGTACTAAAGAGAGGCTTCACTGCTCCTTAGAGTCAGGAGTCACAAAAAACAAGGGCCATTTCTGCCTTCTTTTATCAGGCAAAACATTGGTTTCAATGCATATATGGGACCAAAACTCTTCTGTAGCCTCATTGTATTTCACAGGGCCAAACTCAGTCCTGCTTCCTTCTGAGATTCTTCCCACAGAAGAGAGTGGTGAGTAAATGCAGACAGTCCTGGGTGCATCCAGCCAAAGAAGTGATCAGGCCTTGTTGCAAGCCTTTAAACCCTTGTCTGGGATTTTACTTGCAGGTTTATCCTTTGTCTTGTCAGTCAGCTCGTGGTGGTTTTCCTGCTGAGCTGTCTGTGGGTTGTTTGGCCACTTACATCCGAGTCTGCGCTGTCAAGTTTGGCAGTGGTGGCACCCCACTGATGTCTCCACACTGCAAAGGCTGTGCTGGAGCTGCCTGTCCTGAGCACAAACAGATCAGTGGTGGTGAGAACACATCCATCATCCTGTGTGCTCCAGCATCAATTACAGAATCTTACAGCGATGTTGAATTTTATACCAGCAAACCAATGTTTGATAAGGCAGCAACACAGAAATAGCAGCACAGCCTCAGGCTTCTGTCTGTGTCCTGCTGCAGCCCCTTTGCTGCACTGCTCCTCTTTGTGTGCATGGAGTGAGAATCAAAAGCAAACAAAAGTTATTAAAACACAGAATCATAGAACCATTTAGGCTGAAAAGACCTTTAAGATGAGTCCAGCCATTAACCCAGCTCTGTTAAGCTCACCATGTCCCTTCTTTCAATCTTTCAACTTCATTTGGGAGACAACAGGTAAGTGCTAGGAAAGTCCTCACATCTTCTGTGTTTCCTGGAATGCACATACAAGATCCAGTGTTGTAACTGTGTCTTCTAGACATAAAGACATCCCTTTTAAAAGCTTTGTAATGCAAGTGCCCTGTATATTTATGGTGCTTCAGCATTTAACTATCTTTAACGACACTGTTTTTCAAAAAGGAAATTTTTTGCTACACCAAGAGAGACAGAAAGTGTGTTTTAATGGAGTGCAGTTAGCCTCCAAAAGCGAAATAGGCTTCCATTATAAAATTCTGCACTTAAAGGAGCCCTGGCTATAGGCAGAGATGGAAAATCAAGAGAGTGTTATGCACAATAGATAAGTTCAAGAGAATTAAAGCATAGATAAATTCAGAGAATCAAAAAGAAGCCAAGCTACAGGGGATACAGGAATATTTCTGATTTTGTGCTTTTGCAGCCTAAGGAGATGGAAGCTCTTCCTCTGCAACAGGCAGTGTTCTCCCTCTCAGGGGGAGGCAGCTGGCCATTAGAACTCCAAGACCTTGGGAAATTTTGGCTGCTTTAAGATGATTCTACTCAGGACAATACAAGGGTCTTTCTGTAGGGTTCAGAATTACAGAGAGAGCAGCAAAACGCTGCTCTGAGCAATCTCTGCAGAGAACTGAGCTCACTCAGCCCTTTCCTCTCCCCTTACCCCACTTAAGGCCAATTGTTAAGTCTTGCCTTAAAATCCAGTTTTGCCTCTGTGGGGATGGAACTGCCCTTGTTACAGATCAGTAACACAAAGCCACAGGCACCGAATTCTGCATGAGCAATTCTGCTCTTCTTTTTCCTCCACATAGTACTTCCACAAGCAGTTCACTCATAAGGGACTGTCTTCTGTTGTTTTGTGATGTTCCTCTGCTTAGTTCAGCTGCATTCCTGTACCTCACTCCTTCAGCTCCCTGCAGAGGCACAAACTGTGCTCCCATCCTTCTGGCTCAGAGGAACACCTGGACACTGCTGCCAGGTGACAGCCAGGCAGTGACCAGCGTGATTCAAGTTTTCTGTACCCAAACCAACCCAAAATTTAAATAATGGTTCCTAAGTTCTTTGATTTATCCTGGTCCAAACGTGCCACATCCCGGCTGAAGTGGCTCAGCCCTTGTCCCTGGAGCACTCTGAGCGTGTGTTGGTATCCCTGGCGTGGAAATTCAACGGTACAACAAAGACACCTCGTGGCTGCCCTGCAAAGCACACACGGACAAAGAACTCGCCAGCCACGAGTGTCTGCTCTGCTGGCAATCTTCACTCCAACTCCCTGACAGCTGCTTGGAAGTGTTTAATTAATACCAACCCCTCTTTCAAATCACCTCGAAGAAACAAGAAATTATACTAATAAATGGAGTACATTATGTTAGTTGTGAAGAATAAATAATGCACTCAATAGAAATGTGATGTTGGCTTCTGAACTAAGCTTAGGAACTCAAATTTTTAGAATAAAAAAACCTTTAAAAGTTCTGTTCGATAATTTAATTTGATCTGACATGCAAATGCTGTGAAAGATTTACCAAGTCTAGAAGTAAGCTCTTATATTATAGTTCTCTAAAGTCTTCCTAGAACTTTAATTTCATAGTAACACGGTAAGTTACATCCACATTTGCTTTTAAACTACTTACAATTTTATTAGAAATCAGCAGGCACATGTTTACAGTTTTGTAAACCAGTATGTATTTTAAACCCCTATATAATACTACACACTGTACCCCAAACACTATATTTTAAAAAATATAATGTGAAAAGTGAAATGTATTTTTTAAAAATAGATGGAATAATAAAGCCCATAATTACATTCAGATGTAATTTCATTGTTATCCTTGGCATCACCTCACACACACACATATGTGAGAAAAGCTCTACAGATACAATAAGCCCATTTATTTTGACAAAGTGGCTTTTTTTTTTTTTTGATTAAACTGTTTCTGAACAGCAAAACGAAAGTCTTGCACAGTGAATGTACCAGCATAAAACCTCAATCTGATGTGTACTGACGTTCTATTTCCTTCCTCACCTTTGCATGAAAGTTCAAGTTTGTTGTATCATAATCAGGTCAATAAAAAAGAAGAGTCATTAAGTCAGATAATGAAACTCTTGGAAAATAGACCAACTCACTATTAGTAAAATTGGAGAGATCAGATTCCGCCCTCCATTTTTTCTTCCAGTGCAAATCTGAAGAAATCATATTAAATCAGACTTATTGTAAACTAAAGTCTTAGATTTTATTGCTGATTTCTACCAGGGTGACTGAAAACAGAACAAACCAAAGGCATCTCTGAGTCCCACAGGTATTCTGCATATGTTGCTTCACTGAATTAAATAATTTCTTTACATAACTGATATTTCATATTCATTATGCATTCACGATCACTGTATTAAAATGAAAGTACAAATGCTCAAACTCTCCCTTTGGTAACATCACTTAAGTCTGTGGAGCGATGCTCAGAATAATTTTTTGCCCCAGAATTTCTCTCATTTTTGCAGCTCTTTTGACCCTTAGGTTTGGTTTAGGTGGGGAGGCAAGAAACAACTCCATATTATGCTACAGAGACTTTGTTTTTAAAAATATCTATTAATTTAGAGAAGCAATAATTATAATAAAACTTATTTAATATATTAGCAGCATCACATTCAGTCCTATCATGTACCTCCATGACAATAATTTTATCTTGTTCTGTTCACAGATGAAAGCAGGAATTTGTGAATTAACTTGGAGTTCTACTGCTAATACAGACAAGTCAGGGTTTCACCATCTACTTCAGTACATCCCTCTACAAGCATCTTTAGAACTTCATTTGTTTTAGAAAGAAGAGATTATTTGCAGACATGATGAAATACTGAGTTTGCTTCCCTAAACCAGGTGATTCAGGAATAAAGAGCAGAGGAATGTGCCACCAGTGGTCCCTGAGCATCCTGGTGCATCTTTTAGCTCCAACTTGTTGATTTCTCTGGTTAACAAGAAAGCTTTTAGCCCTGTTCCAGCTGTGATACCATGAAACCAACACTGCACTGGGGCACACGTGTCCCAGAAGGGGACCTGGAGGGACCCCCAAGAGAATAACAAATTATCTCATTATCCCTCTCATCTACAGGCAGCTGGATGAGAGTGATGGAGTGGATGGAGTGACTCAGTCCAACCCTACTGCCTGATGCCATCAGAGGATAAAATCCCAACAGTCTTAAAACACAGGTGTTTCCACTGGAGTCCAAATTATCCTTCTAAAAATTTTTTTTTTTTTTTTTTTTTTTTTTGGCTAGAATTTCCCCTCTACTGAAATATAATTTACAATTAAAATAGTTAAAACAGAACAAAGTGAAGCCTGGAAGTCCTTAATATTCAGAAAAGCAGACAAATGTGATGCTCCCTTTTAAGTTGAGGACTGTAGTGGAGACTCCAGTTGTAAAACAAAGTTGTTTTACTTAATAAGCAAGGATCCAGACTCCTTCTTTTGTACATTAATCAGTGCATGCCTCTGTGTATTAAAGAGCTCATTACCATCTCTCTAATAGAATGGGAAAATTCAAGCATTTGTTACTTTTTGAAGTACAGTGAAGTGAAATTCTGTGTTTTAGGAGCTTTGCCTTCCTGTGTGGGTTGTTTCTTTTGATCACAGCAAAGGAAAACACTTTAAACTTTCAAGGGAAATCTATATATTATACAGAGAGTTCACTTGCATTAATTATCTTGCAGTAAATTTAAGTTGTAATTGAAAATCATGCACAAGTGTTATGATTAATTAGGCAACTGAGGGCAAAAATTCAGTAAACAGCACCAAAGAATAAGGGAGAAATGCATGGGTTCATATGGTTTTTGGGGCTGGAATGCATCTAAAAATGTAGCTTAAATTATTACTTTAGTCTTCCTACTCTGATGCATCAGTGAATCTTCCTTGAAGTTTAAAAAACAAGTGCTGATTAAAGGCATATCCACTAAGCAGAAACAATGAACAGTGTTGACTAACAGCATTTTTGTTTCATTTTTATTTAAGGGTTGTGTGGAAGATTTCTTACTTTTAATAAAATAATTTGTAAATAGAAATTAATAAGTAAATATCAGTAACAACTGTAAAATACTAAAAGATGCTACTAATATCACGTCAATTAATAAATTTAGAGAAGATAATACTTCCAAGCAATCTAGCCACAGTAAGTAAGATTTAGGCTGTCAAGACACCAGAATAGCTTTATCTCTGTCTAAAGAGATGCCATGAGGGGAAAGAAAAAAAAAAAAAGTCTCAATTGCACTAAACCATCACTTTTATCTGGTCTGGGATGATGTGACTTGTGTTGCTTAATCAAAGGAATTTTGTTGGCTTTTTTTTTAATTGTCTGGATGCTTTTGTGGTGTTCTTCTAATTTTAGCATGTTGGATTTAATAAAAAACACTTAAATTGGAAACACCCAGACACTAAGCGTGCTGTTGTAAAGTTACAACAGGCTGAGAGATTTGGGAAAAGATCAAAGAGCAGATGTGGCATGTGAGGAAATGCAAACAAAACTACTGAGAGGGGATGCTTGCTGCAGCAGCTCATTTACATGACTTAAAAATACATGGTCTCCATGTGTTAGATTTTTTTTAAACGTGTAAGGATCAATTACAACAGAGGGAAAAATTAATACATGCTGCTTTAGGCCACAAAAGGCCATGTTTAAAACAGCTGAGAGAAGTATCTGTAACAGGATCCTGTGCAGTGAAGGGGCCAGCTGAGGTCAAGGCCAGGGGGAATGGAGCTCTGTATAAATCAGTCATGCTGAGTAATGGCACTTCCTCTGACCACTGCATTCTCATCTGCACTTCTGAGTCAGCACGGCCCTCCTTCGTTTAAATGAGGTTTATTTAAAGTGTTTCCCCTCCAGGGGTTTGGTGGTGTCAGTCACGTTCCTGTGCAAAGCACTCCCATCACCACTGGGCTTATCTAAATTCCAGCTGAAGCTGGTTGTGGAGAAACATCTTTGGGAACAAGCCCTTAACCAGCACTTTTTCATTGGCAGGCATGACATACAATTTTTTAAACAACATACATACAAGTTTTTAAACACTTTACCAGCAAAGAAAAATCCCAGCTTATACTGTGGTGTATCAATGTAATAATACATGGAATATACCTCAGAAAAATGTTTGTTTGGGACTAATCTTACATGAAAAGCAACTTTGCAGAATGATTGCGGAAGGAATCACCTCACTGGCTTACACACCTGATTTTGAGGAAATCTCTTCAGGTAATAAATATTAATAATCAAGATGGAAATGTAAAAGTCTGAATTTGAAACATTTGATATGATGAGAAGTGTTGGTGTAACATTCAATCACGTGCTGGTTCCAGCCTCTGTCAGTCACTAATAGCAAAATACTGCTGTTTGTATCATAATTATTATTCATAATGTTCTTTAATATAGTGTTTATAATATTAAAATCTTACCTATAAATATTTAAACACGGTAACAGCTCTACCCTTGCATTTCTGCTTTCCATACTTAATATTTTTCATTGCTAAGCAAAACTAGATTTCCTGCAACAGAAAACAAATAAACAAAAAAGCCAAGTCTTGAGTTAGGGATAGAAAAGGATTAAGCATGGATTTGGGAGATACCAGCTTATTTCAGTTAAACAGCTGGCTCCATTTTATAGTACAGTCATTGTTGTAATTGCAAAATTTTAAATTGTTGTCTAAATGCTTTCTTAGATGCATGGCAAGTTTTATCAGAAGAAAGAGAGTAAATATGGTTTTGGTGCTCTGGAAAACGAGATAAAGAAAATAGAGGAAGGAAAGTAATGTTTGAGGGGAAGTGCTTTGTCTGCACCTCCTAAAAAAAAAAAAAAAAAAAGCCCAAACTGGAAAACTGGAAAGAAACCAGAATGTTTGGGGCTGGTAAGAGCCTCACCTGCCTGGATTCTCTGTGTGGCTGCTTCGAGTTGCAGCACTGTCATGCACCAAATGGTTTAAAAGATTAGTTGCTGCTCCTTTGGCTTGTCCAAGAACTCTTTCCACATGGATGCTTCAAAGATTATTTGTTGTAATTCCCAGGTTCTTAGACTTATCTGTAACACAAAATCCACATGGATATTATCCCTGCATGGCCTCCCCAGCTGCCAGTCACCAAGTTAGGCACTCATTTTTTTTTTTCTTCCTAGTTTTCCTCACCAGAACAATGTTTTCATAATTCCTTTTCAGTTCCCAGGATAGCTAAAACTTCAATTTACAGTCTGAAATTAGTTAATAAATGAAAAGGGAAAAAACCCAACAAAAATCCCAAAGCTTTTGAAAGCACTGAAAAGCTAATTCTTCTAGCTGAAGGTCCATCCAATGGTGAAGAACTGAGAAAGAGACATATTTTTCTAGAAAACACATCTTCCAGCTCAGGGAAGGCTGTGTAAAACTTACATTTTTGCAAAATACCCAGGAAAGGTAAAATTGTACTTGTTAAAAATGCTCTATATGACCATGTAATATGTAGCATGAAAAACTGTGTGAAGTATCCAGAATATCACAGAATCACTGAATAGTTTGTGTTGGAAAGGACCTTAAAGATTATCTCATTCCAACCCTCTGCTATGGCAGGGACACCTTCCACTACCCCAGGTTGCTCCAAGCCCTGTCCAACATGGCCTGGAAAACTTCCAGGGATGGGAATGGGTAATGAAGAAGTATAACCTGAAGGAGTGTAACTGTGTTAAGTATTCAGGAGTCTGTAATCCTATTTATTTATGCTTGCTTCATTTGAGTTATTGAGAAGATGCTCTTGATGTTCATGACCAAATATAAGATCAGAGCCAAATAAATGGTAAATGTTTTCATTCAGGTTCCCATTTGTTGTTGTGAGGGGATTATGTCTTTTAAAGTTTGCTGGCATTCCAGGAAATCCAGAGTCCCCTGGTGAGTTTGCAACTGCAAAACGCTTCATAAGAAAAGAAAAAAAAAACCTCCCCCAAACAATAAAGATTCTGTATCATAGTCTTTATGATAGAAAAGTCTTTTTGGTTTTGCAGTAATATAAACAGTAAAGATCAACTTCTTGGGAGTAAAGAACTGTGAATCATCTCCAATTCAGCAGTGACAACATTAAGAGATTTAATCAATAGCATGAAACAAGAAAATATTATTATGTACAGAGTGTTCTGGTGTGTACCTAACCCAGTACTAAATAAAGTGCCAGCCTACTCTGCTGGGAAAAATCTCTTTTGAAGCTTAAGATCAAAAGCACTTTTTAAGCTTAAGCAACACCATACGGTTTCAATTCTTTCTTTCCAACAAGCACTTTAAAAAGCACAACTAAAATGCAACTGACAAACTCAAAAAATCTTTTGTGTTGTTCCACTTGGATGATCTAATGAGAAAATGGCTCAGTTCTGTAGTAGCTAATGAGGTATAACATCTTCACTGAACCTGAATATAAACCAGATATTTCTCTGAAGATATAGTCTGAACATGCTTCTATTGCTTTGCTCATTCATTCTGCAATGTTTTTATTTAAGGGATGTCCAATGAATAAAAGCACGGGTCAGTTTTGAAATAGAACATTTACACGTGAAATGACTCATTCCAAAAGTGTTTTGAACTCTGTATACAACCAGCATTGTGGCTTCAAGTGGGAAAATGTGGTTTGCTAACTTCTGAAGGCCCTGAGTCTGCAAACAGGGATATTAATGCAGCCAAAAAGAGATCTGAGCTAACACATTTTTGACAGATGAAGTTCTGAGACAGAGCCTGACTGTACATGGATTTTAACCTACCTGGTTTCAGCAGTGACCTACTATCAATGTGAAGACTGAGGTTTGGCAAAGCTGTGAAATAATATCAAATCACAGCATTTGTTCTGGTAGGACCTAGAAGTTAATATCCTGCTAAAGAGCTTTATTTATACAGTAAAATATTTATGGCAAGAAATTTATACAAGGATACAATGAAGACATAGATCTTCATTGGGGAAGATCTATGGAGTGGGAAGCAAAGGAGTGAGATTTAGTGCATCAAGTAGCATTTGCAGCTCAGCAGCAGTTTAGATGTGGTTGAACATGGTGACAGCACCCTGGCAGTAAAAAATTTAAGGAGACAATTGGAGTAAAATAACTTTGTGCTGTAGGTGTGTGCTGGTGGAGCTTCTTATCATAGAACCATGGAATCCAAGAGTGGTTTGGGTCGGAAGGGACCTTAAAGATCATCTTGTTCCACCCCCTGGGTGGAAGATGGTCAGGGACACCTTCTACTTGCTCTAAGCCCCATCCAGCCTGGCTTAGAACACTCCCAGGGATGGGGCAGCCTCAGCTTCTCTGGATACCCTGTGCCAGGGCCTCAGCACCCTCACACCCTCCTGCCTCATACCCAGTCTAAACCTGCCCTTCTCCAGCTTTGCATCTATGAATGCAGGTATAGATGTATCATCTCCACCAATCAAGCAAAGAGGTGATAGGAAAAGCTGGACAGGTTCATGAGGATGTGAAAATAAAACTGGTTGTACTGATGCTTCTCATCATCCTTAATACTTATGTTTCAGATCTGTAAAAGAACTGTTTCATAAATACAAATGCTTCATAAATACAAAACTGAGACAAAAGGAGAGAATTGGCTTGCAGAACACAAAGTGGGAACAGACTCCACCTCTCCTCATTACTCAGTGGATCCTTCTGGAGAAACCAATGTAAAAATGACTACTGCAGGCTTTTGAGCTGGAAGGAAGGAATTCCACTCATCAAACAAATCTCCAGTGAAGTTTCATGCTGTCATACAAGAAATACAGGTCTGCTGTGGGACAATGAGCTGTTTCAGTGAGTGGGGTCTGGTGATAAATGGGGCTGCAGGGACAATGACCCTTCTGTTCACAGGAGACACGTGCTGGGCTGGCCTCCTCTCTGTTGCTGTTATTCTTGCATTTAGGAAACCGAGCAGTGAATCCCTCTGAAAATCTCTGTTCCAGTGAATTTATACTGTAAAATGAGATGAGGCACACCCAATGAGTGCAGACAGACTGACAGATGGGTGAGCACAAGGAGATAATGAGCAATGAAATCGGTCAATGTGGCAGACAGCGATCACAGCAGATGCCCAACTGTTGGGAACCTTTCTTTTGAGGTTCACAGTCAGTGAGAATTTCAGGGCAAGGTCTGGAGGAGAACAACAAGGTCCAGGCAGCCCCTTGTCACCAAAAGAGGCAGCAAATATGGCACAAAGGGGTGTTGGTGACCAGTAGCAGTGGCCATGCTCAAGGCATGAGGTCGGCCACAACCTCACTCTCAACAGGAAGGATGGGGAAAAGCAGGACTGGATCACAATAATGGAGACAAGTAGCTTGATGAGGAGGAACAGTGAGAGCTGACTCAAACCAACAGGCTTTTGTCAAGACAATAAATAAAGACTATTTTCTATGTTAAAATATTTCCAGTGGAAGAAGATGGGACAAAATAGCACCTTTCAAGGCAAGGCAATACGTTCTTGCATTACCAAATTAAAGTTGAAAATATCTATGTAGGTGGAGATCATCAAGAAGATAAACTGGAGTCCCAGTTACCAAGAAAAAATGGACAGGGAAGTTTTAAGGGTGAGTATTGCACCTTGAAATTACAGTTTCAAACATTCAGGCAGAATTGCTGTTAAACTGCATTATGTAGTAACATTATGAGGCAAGAGAGCAAGTTATGTCTGATATTTTAATGAAAAAAATCTCAGATACAGATAGCCTGTGAAAGTGTGGGTATTTCTGCTCCTTCTGTTCTTGTTCCATGTGGATATAGTTGCATGGCATTGTGTTGTGGTTTAACCTTAGCCAGCAACTAAGTTGCCACCACTCATCTCCTCACCCCTTTCCCAGGAGAAATAAGAATGAAGGTAAAATCTGTGGGTTGAGATAAAAACATTTTAATAATTGAAATTAAAAAAAAATACAATAGTATCATTATAATAATTCTAATGACAAGGGAGACAACAAAAAGAGAGCAAAAATGAAACCTCAAAAATGAACCTATACATTTGATTTTTTTCGACCTTACAAACCCTGAGGTTGATATAGAAATTTTCTCTAGAAGGTGGAAAAAAATCTACTTTAATGCTATGATAACTACATTAGGGACCCATTATAGCTTACATTAATATTGTCCTTGGTATCTGAATTACACTTATTTTACTTGTTCTAGGGGCTGGTAGGCAGCTCCCATCCTTTTTTGTGCATTTGCTGGCTGTCAAAACACAAGCAATGATCAGCAGTTCTACCTCAGCAAAAGCCACTCATAAGCTTTCTGAATTGCTTCTGTGTTGTTTTGAACCACTTCAACGACAGTGGACCACAATGTGTTTGATTTCATCTATCTGCCATCTCTACTTAAAACAAAATATCTTCCTGAATAAAATCTGGGCATCCTGAGAAACAAGGCTTAGGTCAATCATTATGATTGGCATTGCTTATACATGTAATTATGAAGAGTACATATGGATGATTGCAATTTGATTAATCACTGGCACAGATTTTGTAGGAATTATATCTGTATGTTATAAAAGAGATGTGTTGAAAAATTAAACCTGTTACTTGGAGGTGTAAATATTACATATATGCACTCCCACTCTGTGGAAGGTGGGTTAAATCTTCTGCATCCAGACCATGAAAATCAAACAAATAAATAAACCCACTCCTCTGTTCATAGAAGTCTGGGGACATGAAAAGAAAACAGCTGTAAACTACTGCTTAATTTAGTAAAATACTTCTATAATCGTAGAATAGTTTGGGTTGGAAGGGACCTTTTCAAGACCAGTCTGTATAAGGAATGTTCATGTTCCATGAGGAAACAGACTCACAAAATGAGCACAGAAATTTGTGATTTTGTGATGAATGGCCAGACAGCCCATATCCATGTGTGCTTCTGGCAATGTCCCTTTCCCCCAGAAAATCTGAAAACAAATTAATGTTTTTCCCACCCTCCAGGTGCTGAACATATAAAAAGAATGAAGGTGAGAAGAACTGGGTGAAGTCTTGAGAAGGATGCACACAACAGCTGGGTTCTGTGGGGTTCTCTGATGCTCTGCCTCTCTTACTTCTATACAATTGACCAATGTATAGAGGGAATTCAATGTATAGAGGGAATTCTGCGTGGTGACTTTGCGAGACTTGTCTGAGTTGGTGAAGCTGAATTTGAAGATGGATGTTGCCTTATACACAGAAATGAGTAAATGAATCCTGACAGGTCCCGGAAGTTTCGGCCCTGAAAAAGTGCACAGATGAGAAATGCAAGCTGAAAGGTGATTTGAAAATGCTTTTTAGGACACAGGCAGATCCAACGTTGATGGGAAAAAGAAGACGAAGGGTGTACGGCTGTCTCCTTCAGAGGACGACGAAAAGAATTTCATGTAGGGAATGAGCAGAGGGAAGGAGGGTTAATGGCAGGATGAAGCACTGCTCAGACTACACACAGTGCTGCAGAACTTTGGATGAATATTAAAAAAAGCCTTCTCTGTGCTCATAAGAGGTGCAGTAATCTGAACTGACTGAACTCTTTGGTTCTAACAAGGAGTTGTGACTGCCATCAGAACATTATATAGTGTAAGACAGCTGAATTTTCACAGGTCAGGCTCAAGGGACTGAAATACTATCTCAACATATTTCTCACCATCTGAATATATATTTCTAAAATTTTGCTGTGTGCTGTGTTACAAATTTAGGAAGGAAAACAAAATATCAATGATCAATCTGATTTTGTATACATAAACACAATCTCCCAGATCAAACCAGCAGAGAGACAGGTGGTTCCCTTGATCAGAATTAAATCCTTTGCAGAAAGGTGAAAGAAATTCAATGTATGCCTGGCCCCTATGCAAAAAAGGATCCAAAATACAGATGATGGCAGCCTGGTACAGTTGGTTGGATGAAGAAGTGGCCTAAAAAACTGTTCATAAAGAACTTAGCTAAGAAAAGACAACAAGGTGATGCCCCACATGCCATAGGAGTGCAAAACAAAGAAACAAAACCAGCAATCCACTGGGTTTCTTCAAGCTCAGAAGAGGTAAAAAAAGGGAGATTCAAAGCTACTGACACTGAAGGCGCCTCCTTCCTCCTCCATGGAGTACAGGAGAGATAAAAGTATATTTTGAAAGCTGATGGCACTTGCTTCTTTTGGCACATCCTTGCTGTCCACAGTCACAAGCTGAGCACAGCTGCTCCCTCTTTGTTACCTGATTTGGGAGCTTTTGTCCAGGCAGTATTGATTCAATCTGACTCAGTTCAGACACATAATCCATGTAAAAAGGAAACAGTTAATCAAACAGAATGGTCCTCTGCTAACACATCAGCAAAACTGCCAGTTACACTCTCCTGATTTGGGAATTTGATCTTTAGAGAGATGATTGGTCAGTTTAAGAAAGTTTGGTGCAATTCACTGATTTTGGATCAGATTACTGCAACAGTACCATAAAATGGAAAGAGTCGTTGCAATCAGTTTGGTGATGAGTGATTGCTGTTGTTACAAGGCCCACAAACAACAGGGTATTAGAGGAGATTAAACACTGTTTTCAATCAAAGAAAATTAGTTTATCATTAGTATTGTTACAAAAAAATAGACAAGACTGTCTTATGAGTCCTCCTTGGCATTAGGGAGGAAGATTAAATGTGAAAGACATGAGATCATTGTTCTGTAAATTCACACTGCAGACATTTCTAAAATGATCTGCAAACACCATGTCCACAGGTCTGAATTAAGCAAAAAAAGACAAATGCGAGCAGAAGAAGGACAAATGTCAATACCAAACGTGTATTTTTCTGTCCTGGTTATGAAATTATTTTCTTGGACAGGATCTGACTTTGGACACCTGGTAGCAAGCTTCTTCTAAAGGTAAGACAGTCAGAGATCCTGACTAGAATCAGTTTGTATGACTGGGACTTCCCATTTCCCATACTACCATGGTGTGTTAGCAATCATTGTTCAACAGAGAAAAGATCACAGAGTCCCAAACAAAAAAATTCAGACGATATTGTCAGGGCCCAAATCATCGAGTATTGTATTGTGGGTTGTCTGTAAGACAATCACTTTAACAATCAGTACCATTAGGTTGCTTTTCAATGACTAAAGAACATTTTTGGCTGTATTATTTTGCCTTCTTAAGTATTTATTGTACCCTTTGTAAGTCCCTTCTCTCTGATGTCACAAAACATACATGACATATGCTAAAGCATTAATTTTCCTGGCAATTTTTCTAAACATGAATTCCCTAATGCACACAGAATGAAATGCTACAGTTATCAGCAGAAATGTGTTTTCCTCTAGCAATTCTATATTGTAATAACAAATTGAACTGACAGAGCAGCTTTTAACCTTTCATACTGGGCAGATTAACATGATTTCAGCTGATGGATAAGAACAGGTTAGGATGACCTTGGATCTTCCTCCACAGAGTTGTGGCTTTTTGCCAGGTCCCTTTCCTGAGGAAACAAGCTAATGGGATTATGTTATCTGTATATCCATCTGCTGGTCCTACTGCTAATTTTTAAACCTATTGATGAGTTTTGGACCAATTTGTCAGGCCAGCATTTCTTGCCTTCCTACAAATTCTATGAAAATGAGCAGCTGAATGAGTGTTATAAACCGATGGTCCCTGTGAAGGACCAGCTGCAATATTGGCTCAAACACAATGCCTGGCACTGGAGGATCCAGGAGAGATCTGTTGTGATTGATCTGAGAAACCCTGAGAATTCACACCTGATTAAGCACTGGGTAACCCAAAGACAAGGCTCCCTCCTAAAGCAAACCAGTTTCCCACAGTCCTGCTGCTCATCACCAACTACTTAATTAGTTTGTAATTTCAGATGGTCTTTCATGGATGCTCAGAGGGTTCTTCTCAGTGTTTGCTGGTTTGAAATTAGATGTACTGGCTCTCTCCTTGCAATCTGCTTTTCATAATGGTATTCAGCAGAACTCTGAAATTTTAATCCTGCCTGATCACAAGAAATGGATTAGTGTGGAGGGTTCAACATGCACATGGCAAAGCTCATTTGGCTTTAGATATGAAATGTTCCTAAGCCTCTAAATTTTAGGGCAGGGTATATTTGAAAGGTCAGCATTGAAAAGCTGTGTTGCTGTATATGTAGTAGAGAATTTATGTTTATAGAATTTGCTAGGAGAATTAAAGTTTCAACGTTATACTTCTGTGACATCAGGAAAAGGTTGGGCTCAGAATTGGCAGAATAAATAAACTGAGCACAGCTGCTGAATATTCCAATGAATAATTCTCAGGGCCAATTTCTACAGATCAGGGGGAGAATGCAAAGGAGCTGGCTGCAATTTCCTGAGTCGCTCTGGTCTGTCATTACCTTTGCCACCGGTGTCCTTTCTCTTTAAAAAAATTGCTCAGTATTCTTGAGGCTTTGCTGATACTTGCCTTTGAAATACTTCCAGAGCATTTAGAATTCCTGGAATCCTTAAATGAAGCAAGTAGATTAAGCACTTGATCTTGGCTTTAAAAGAGCAAGCAAGTGTGTCTCAGGAGCACATCCATTGTGCAGTCTTGATGTTCTAAAAAGGAAATTTTTCATGTGCTCCAAGCAGGCATGAGCAAAATGTCACCAGAGTGGCACAGAAATTTGATGTAAAAAATGTGAAGGCTGTTTAGGAGATGTTAAAAGATGCAGAAACACTAAATACTTCATCAATACACACTCGTTTACATTAAAAATGTCTTCACCCTCTCAAGTTTACAGACAAAAGCAAATATGCATGAGCCCTGCTGGGTCAGGCCATGGCCTTTTTATTCCACTATAGCAGAAGTGAATGAAAAATAGGAAAAGTGATAGCAGTGAGAATTAGACAGCTGTTAGAAACACAGATTGCTGAGAATGGAAGCTGAAAATGTCAATGAAAATTTGATGGCTCATACAGTCAGAACTTCAGGAAATTCAAACAATGCTGTAGGATTGAGCCTGTCTAAGGATGTAAAAATAGAATACAGAAGGGAAAGATAGCTGCAATGAAAGTTTTTCTACACCTTTGGGAAGAACCATTATGAGATCCTTATACTTTGCATGGGTTAGAGAAAATATTTTGTGTTTCATTTGCGACTAAAAAAGAATCTAAACATGCTAATGTTTTTAAAGCAGGCATTTTTCAATCAGGGGTGTTAATTAATCAGTTGCAGAACTTTCAGTTCACTTTATACAAATGGTAGTAAGCTTGGGAACTTGTAGAAGGTTAGGAGCAATATGAAGTGATAATAATATTGAGGATAAATGTCTTTAAACAGAAAGATAGTAGGTTCAGATTAGAAATTAGGAAAAAACCCTTGACTGTGAGGTTAGTGAGGTTATGGCCCAGGTTTCCCAGAAAAGCTGTGATTGCCCCATCTCTGGAATTGTTCCAGGCCAGGTTGGATGGGGCTTGGAACAACCTGGGATAGTGGAAGGTGTCCTTGCCCGTGGCAAGGGTTGGAACAAGATGATCTTCAGGGCTCCTTCCAACCCAGAATATTCTATGATTCTCTGATTTTTCACTCCATTGTTTCTATTTGTCAAACATAGTTACTCTTGTATTCTGGATTCATCAGAATTTGAACATGACTGTTTCCAAGACCATGCTAGAATAAAAAATTTGATACCAGCCAAGACCTTCATAGGATCAGTGTTTAATAATTAATTTCTGCCCTACTGCCAGAGGCAAGGACAGAGCTTCTGGGTTTTATGAGAGAAAACCAGAAAATGAAATTTGCATTATAAAAACAGGTGCAGAACTTTCCTGAAGATTTCCTTTTCAATAGCACCTGGTATAATCTGGAACAAAACAGAACATTAAGCCTTGTTTCTCTTTGATCCTGCAATATTTTGTGATGCTTCTTTGACTTCTTAATCAGAAGTTGACTCATCTTGCATAGCTTACTAATACATAAGGTGTATTAGTATTTGTTTTTATAATCTAGGAATTTCATATATGGCCTGGAAATAATACCAAAAAAACCCCAAAGAAAGTATCATAGGACACATGAGAAATACTTAAAATATTTACATGTGGCACTGAAACCTCAAAGCATCACCACAAACCTGTCTTATACATGCAGAATATGTTGGACTGCCCACTAATTTAATGTACAATACATGAAATACACACTTCTCACATCATGAGCAAAAATATCTTTGTGAGTGAAATGTAGGTACAACCAAATAAGCCAAAAGCAATCATAGAATCATAGAATCACAGAGTGTTTTGGCTTGGAAGAGACCTTAAAGATCATCTACCTTCAGTCCCCTGGTCACTTATGAGGTTTAGTGCTCTGTAATACTCAAGAGTTGTTGACACATAGAGTTGGTGACAAAGAACACAGCAAAATTAGAAGTTTATTATGATAAATCCTTAAGGAACAACAACAAAGAACCAGAGACTGGAACTGGTAGCTCTTATTATTTTGTTTATATCTTAGCATGTGTTGAAGAGATTAATTGGAGCTTAATTGACAGGATAAATAGACAAGGCAGCATCTTTTTGGATGTTTCCTGGGTGCCCCAATGGAGTTTTGGTTCATCTGTTGGCTTGTTATTCAAATTATTTCAAAGTTATTTGGTTCAAGTGGTTGGCCTGACTCTGACTAGTACAAAATATTAATTTTACATGATCATTAAAAAAACCCCAATTTTTAAAAAACTGTTTCAATGCCTCAAATTTTCGATGTTTAAATCTGCCAGTTCTGACAGAGCCCTTTAAATAATGCTCAAATGTTCTCATTCAAGGGGGATAAAGCACAGAGAGAAAGATTTGTTCCAGAAGCTGGTTGGGCAACAGGGATGAATGAGAGTCAGAAAAAGGGCTGAGTGTTGGCTCTGTCCCCAAGGCTGCAGCCAGCACAGCTGGGCTGCTCCAGCACATCCAGACAGGAACGGGACTCCCAGTGTGCACACACCTCCCCAGGGCTGGGAATGTCTCTTCCAGGGCTGGGAATTCCTCTGCTCCCACCCCTTCCTCAGGGCAGCTCAGACAGCAGAATTAACACAAGGGCTTAGTTTTGATATCTGGCACAGGCTACCAATATCTTTAAATCCTAAGGGAAGCAAAAAAAAGAAAGGAATTATGCCTCAGAGATGTTTCTGTGCAAAAATGATGCATTTTATTCACTTGGTGAGGCTGGGACTGCAAAAAGAAGTGAAGGCCTGAGAGAACAAAACGCCACAACACGAGCACAGGGCCTCTTACATTGCAAAAGCCTCAGAAATAACAAGGTGGAGGACCAGACTTTGAGCCTTTACAACTGTTAGAATGCTTTCCCAGTAATTCCAGGTGCTACTGCCCACTTTGTGCCACGGGTTGTGTGTGATGTCAAGACTGACTGTGCTAATAATGTGTTTTTGTAAAATGTTTGTATCTTCCCTGGGCCTTTTTAGCTGGTTCCAGCTCAGGTTGAAGAAGTGCACTTTGTTCATGCCTCTGCTGCCCTCAGAAGTGATCACTTGGTTATGATTCACATAAAAATATTTGGTTAAAGTAATCAGACACATTTAATCTTGAAGAACACTTCACTGGATCCAGAGCCTAGGACTCCCCTTGCTTGGTATTGGGCCGGTTGAAGGAGACCCAGTGTAGTCAGGAGTGTTTCTTTATTTGTTGAAATGAAATCACCATCATAAAGGTCAGATGGATGATAAAGTGATGGATGACAAAGGATTGATGCTGTGATTCAAATTGGATGCCATCACCAAAGCTTTTGGCTACCACTAATATCCCAACATTCATGATCCAGGTTCTGTTCCCCACGTGCATCCTGGCCCAGGCCTGTCCTGTGGGCTCACCTCACACAGCAAAAATGTTTCTGCTACTAAATGTTCCTTATGAAGGAATTAGAGCTTAATGTCTCACCAGATCATAAATATTATTTAAGGAAGTAAATTAATGATAGCTGATGATATCAGCTCTAGATTCAAGTCTAGAGATGTCCCACAGTGTGCTCAGGCTGTTCCTACTCAAACTCAGAACCTAGGCCAAAAGTAGATCAGAAATTACAATTTTTCCACCCATGCAGCCAAATTCTCTAATGTTCCATGGCTACCTTTAAAATGAGAAAAGTTCGACCAGTGGAGTGCTAATAAAATTTTGTTCTACTGCTAAACCATAAAAAGATTATAAAATAGGAATACACACTGAATAAAATGGTGAAAAGTCAACAAAGGCTATGGTGACTCTTCTTCAGGTTTTGTAAACTATTTATTCTCTAACTTCTCCTTGAAATAAAAGTGACCTGGGTAAGATGGGGAGTCAGAGAGAAGGGAGCAGATGCTGCTGACACGAAGGAACTGGGAACTCTTCCATTATGAAAGAGCAGCAAGGGAAGAGTGGAGCCAAGCAGAGACAGGCAGCAGATCCTTAGGAAAAGGAAAAGAGACAGGAGAATTGCTATTATCTGACTGCAAACACAGAATCACTGGAAAGGTGGCACCTTGGTAAAATAGGAAGAGAATTGTTATTCACCTCTTTATCCTCTTCCTGAACATTGCCTCTAAAATTTCTGGGTTTTTTTCCTCAGGCTGAATTCTGCTGACGTCAGATTTCACAAAAAAGACAATATTTTCCAGAACAACTGAAGTAATTAAATGAAGTCACATATTTCATAAAATTCAATGGACAGGCTGATAGTTTAGGTTGTGTCCTGTTTTCAGATACATTCCTTTTAAACTGTTTTTTCTTTGAAATTTTATGTCCTTTACACAATAGGAAATGCAATTAAGATTCAGCCCAATAATTATAATTCACATTGCATAATAACTGATAGGCAGAGAAATACCAATTCTAATTATGTTAAATAAATGTAAGTAGCATCAGAATCAAGCCCAAATGTAAACATTAATTTTTAACTTTTGTGTTTGGTTTAGGTCATGGGCCAAGCTGAATAACAAAGTAACAGTTACATAATGGGTTCACCGTACTGAAAATTTGACAAAAATATCTCACTCCTACCTGACTAAATATTTGCCTTAAACACTGTAAATATTGTGGGCTTTTTTCATTTCAGCAGTCTGCGGGCTGACCTTTACTGTCAGTTCCATGTTCAAAACACCATCATCACGTTGCAAACCATGAGACAGAATGAATCTTTCTGTGTTTTTCTTTTCTTCTTCCACAATTATATTGAACTTAGAAAACAGATGCTGTTTTTTGAGCTATATAAAATAAAAGGCATTTGAAATCTGCAAACCTTCTGCTTTTTAACGAAATTATAAATGTAATACTGAGTGTAAGATGAGAGGAGTTTGATTAGGAAATGAATAGCAATCAAGTCAGGAAATCATCTTTCTATAACACTGATCTAGAAACTGGGTTTAATTTCTCATAATCAAAGTGTACCAAATCCCAGTGTAAGACACTAAAATCCAGCAGTGTATTCCGGCAGGACCAGCTCTCGGTCAAACACAAACCTCTCACAGAGCACTGCAGTCCCAATTCCCCCATCCCAAGGAAACCCACATTTCCAAAGTGGGCAAAACAGGGTAAATATATTGATGTTTTTAAACTAAGTCTGATAATTTCAGAATGCTGAGTCAAAGGTTTAATTCCTCTCCACCATTGGAGTTCTTTGCCACACAGACTCCCACAGGCTGATAAAGGAGTTTCACTGGGCTGTCTGATACCCTGTGCAGAATAAACAGCTGTCAGGTTCCAGCATGAAGATCTCAGCCTGTCAAAGCCTGGCTTAGATCCTGAGAGCATGGACAGCTCTCCTGCAGTGCTCCTCTTCCTGCACTGTCCAAAACTACTCCATACTTGTGAGGATTTGAGAAATTATTTTGAATGAGTTAGAGACAGGACTTCTGAGTTTTTTTGATGATGCCATTTATTTTTCTTATATTTTACATAGACAGGAAGGGTGAGTTCAGCTCACGTCTTTACCACATGGTTTAGAAGGTCACAAGACTTCTAGTTATAAGACTTTTTAAGGATTTATTGACCAATAAAACATTGCTAACAAGGATATTTATGTTTTTGACTTAATCCTTAAATATTTCATCTTATGGACTCATGCTACAGTATAAGCTTTCTTAGCCAATCATGTTATGACACACAAACCTACAGTACTGCATTCTAAACTTCTTATTTACCTTTGTAACTACTTTTATTTTTTCTATATCTTAAAGTCTAAAACTCTAAACTTTCTCTTCTTAATGTGTCTCTGCTTTAAACTATAAATCCACATTCTCACTTCTAGCACCTAAGTTTGGAAGCCTTTTCCAAGGTCTCAGATCAAATCCTGTGTTTGATTCTATGTTTTGGCTTACAGGCCCAAAGTTCTGGGAGTTCCCTGCATTTCGGATTCCAACACATACTCTGGTGTGATCACCTTCCAAATTAGCTTTCATTTCCTCCCTTCTGAGAAAGCAGAAACAATCCCAGTTCCTTTAGAGAGAGAGAGAGAGATGTTGCTCCCTGTTAGCACTGAAAAGCTTGGAGGGTGTATCAGAAGAGATTAAAATTATTACTGAAGTGAACTCTGTTTTCTTGCAAAAATAAGGTCAAGCAGAACGTATCAGAGGATAAATAGGAGAGTGATTTAATCTGGTTACTTATAACTCTATTTCTCATTCTTATTAGCTCAAAGGCTGTAGGTTTTAAGGGTGAAGATTTCCTCTGTGATATTTGCATATTACCCTTTGCAGCACTCCCAGGGTATGAAGGGTAGGTGTGAAGCTGATTTTAGGGTGGACCCGTGGTTAAACAGCAGCGTGGCCCCTCTCACACCCACTCTGCCAACTAAACAAGCACAAACCTTTCAGAGAACATTCCAGGAGGAATCTTCTTGCCTGTTATTGTCTTGGAAAAAATGCACTTCATCTGACCAGAGACTGTGTTCTGAGGAATGAAGGCTCTGACACAGCCCAGAGTCAAAGATGAGTTTAGAACACAAATGTTAATTTAACCTTAACTTTATGCTAACGAGTGCCTACAAATACACACCATTGCCAGAAGTGGATGCATCACTTTCTTGGCATTTCCATGGCCTGAATACTGAATCAGCTCCTGGGTAGTTGGCTTGATAGATTTGATTCATTGCACAAGCTGGAGAGCTGTGGCCAAGGAAAACTTCTGCAATTATCACTTTCCCTTAGTGAGGGAGAAAAGACAGTTAATGGTTCTAATTCCAGCTTGGGAGTGCAGATAGGATAAACAAGAGTGGTGTCAATGTAATAACAGGCAGGCTGCATCTTGGTCTGGCAAATGAATATTCTAATATGTAGTACATGTTCATAAAAATAAGTATTTTATCTATATCATGATACTGTGCTCATTATTTTATTAATTAAAAATATACTTTGGCAGAAAAAAACCCATGATTGCAATGTGGAATCTGGCATTTGTAGCTGGCTAATATATAAAACCTATGAAATCTAAAATACAAGTAATTTCATAAAGACTGGAACCTGTGAGGCCAGGTATCCTTTGTATTTGTGTCATAAATACTTCATTACCTTTAAGACTTCCTTACTTTTATTTTCAAATTCGGTTGAAATCTGACCAATCCTAAGCCACTGTAGTGCCACAGTCACACAATTAATTGGTGTCACGAAAAGATCTGACACATCTAGTTATTTCTCACTCTTCAAACTCCTGTCTGGGAGTTACTCCCAGTAGCCAAAGCCCTTCGTGGAGCTTCCTAACAAGCCAAAATGCCACTGGGAAAGAATTCATCACAACTTCAGAGCTTCTTTCCAGGCTGCATGTGCCACCCCATGGCCATCTACAGTATCTACAAACTGTCCTTCCTGTAGCAGGAATTATTTCACACAGCACATATTTTACAAGATCTCTCCAAACATTGACTCACCGTGCTCGAGTGACTTCTCAGGATCCCTGCTGGTTTTGCCTTCTGCCTTAGCATATTGTTTCAGAAATTCTTTTTTGGGACATTCACATAAGCTTAGACGGCTACAGAGAAGAAAAGATTTTTTTTTCCCCCCTTTTAGACTCCTGCAAAGATTAAAGCAAGGTCCAGGTATCTTTGTTTGACTGAGACCATATCTCAAACATTTAAAGAAATTTAAACAGCATGAAAATAGAACTATAAAATAACATAAAATATACCATAAAATGTATGATAAGGGATGGCATGCTGGGAAAGTAAAGAACAGTGAATAAGAAAACAGTTTGTGGTGTCGTTATTCCAACAGAATGAGAGAGAGGTACAAGAAAATCAGACTATTAACTGGGGAACAGGATCTTTTTCCTGTATGCTCATTTAGCATTTAACACCTGTGTAGCACTGGGAGGAAGGACAAGGTAATAGCAAAAGGATGTTGTGTTCAAATGAATACAAATGAAAATGGTTTAAAAAAAGGCTCATGAAACCACTGAGCCAATCTGTTCCACAGGCAGTAAATACAGAGAAAAAAAAAAGGAAAAAAAAAGTAGAAAAAAGAAAGGGCAAGGTAGGAAAAATATGATAATGAGGAGAAAAAGACAAGAATAGACATTCTGACCATTTAAAGTTTACACATAGCACAGCATTTACTAAGTACAACAGACTGTGGTTAACACAAAATCCATAATACTGTTTTTCACTGTCACCATGAGATCACTTGTAAGACTTTTTTTAGCTCTTTGCTCTTTACAGTCAGTAAGAGAAGTGTCCATGTTCACTATTACCAAAAAAAGTCCTCAAAACAAAACCCAACCAAGTTATTTTCCTCAGGACACCTTCCACCACCCCACATTGCTCCAAGCCCCATCCAACCTGGGCTGGAACCCTGCCAGGGATGGGGCAGCCTCTGTGGGCAACCTGTGCCAGGGCCTCACCACCCCAAATCCCCAGGCAAACAAAAGAAAACCCCCTAAAAATTCCCAAAACCTAATTATGCCATGAACTGAAATGCTGCATCTCTGAATGGGAATGCTCTGAAGCCCAGGGAATTTGTTTTGATCTTGGCAGCTGAACCGTTCTGAGCTCAGAACCTGCTGTCCCTCAGGGAGATGAGATTTTGCTTTTGAGATTGAAAAGGTCTTTTTGTTCCCCTCAAGCTCTCAGCTTACATATAAAATAAACTTTTACATGCTTATGGTAAATGCACTCTAAAAAGATGAAAAGTGCCATCTCTGCTAAAATTGTAACAGTCCAGTCACAAATATCAAATATGCAAAGGAAGAAAGGGATTCACCAGTTCTGTCTCAGAGGTACAAGTGGGCAACTGGGTGTCCTCAGAGCACTGGTGGCACAGCTCTGGGAGCTGCTCAGGGCAGGGCTTAGGACAAAGGTCTTGGCTCCATCACAATCTCAAAATGGTTCTTGTAAGGCAGTCAAATAAATGAGTGCAATCATGAAAATTTCAAAGTTGAGGTTTAGCCAGAAAATGTTGTGACTTACTTGCATGGATAAATCCACCTTGTGACTGTCCTGATGTGCACATGGTGTCTTGTGATACAATAAAATACAATATCTGGATGGGATTAGATTTATTTCTGAAGTCCAAGATCCATAGAAACATCAACCATAGGGACTTTAGGGGCCTCCAAGCCACCTCTCTCTGGGTAAAACTTCTTAATAATCTTCAGTTACTTGCTGCTATACAAAATGTTTCTGTTCTTATAATCATAAAGTTAAGCAGGCCAGTGCTACTTTAAATGCCCTGTAGGCACTTACTCTGCTACACTGAAAACTTCTTTTTACAGAAATACTTGAAACTTCTTAAATTTCAGCCTCAGAATTTGATTGGGCACTGTAAATATGTATTTTATTTTCATTCCCATGATACTGTTTACTCTGAAGTCTCTGGTAGAGAATTATGATTGAATTATGCAGCATGAACTCAACCCATGTGCAGAAATGCATACAGAGAAAAGGTTAATGGTATTTTTTTCTCCTTTTGCACTAAATTTTTTTTTCAGTTCTTTCTGCATGATTTTCTTCTTTTTCCCACTGAGAAAAAGAATCACAAGCACTACCTCTAGCCTGTTTCATTTCATTATAACTTTGCTCTCTTGAGTGGAGCCAAATAAATTTATTTTATTCAAGGGCTGCATTCCAAGTTAAGCACCAAATACCAATATCTAATCACATAGTGTTCCTTTTCTCTTTTTGCAGTGTCATATTTTCAATCTGTTTAAATCCTTCTAAACCAATCTTGGTTTGCAAATACTTGCAATAGTTTCTACAGTCAAACTTGAGAAAAAAACTCCCATACTTTCACTTAAATCTATAAGATTCCTTAAAGAATTTGTGGTAATCAGTCACCTTAAAAAGAGAACCACCCTAGAAAAGAAGCAGGTTCCTCCTAATTGAAAAAGAAGCTTTTCAATTAATGGAAAGTTTTCTTAAAAATAATGAGCTGTGGAAGCCAAAGTAATTACTGCAGCTGTTAAAAATGTACTTCCTCGAAAATGGCTATGTGCTAAGATTACTCATCCAAAACCCTTTGGTTTGCTTTCATCCCTACAAGGCTGGTTTATTAATTTCTCCTTGCCAGAACAAAAGGATCCTTGGCTCGAGAGAGAGTGGCATTGAAAGCGAGCAGAATTCTATTTATAAACAACCTCAAATGCAAGCTGCAAGTACAGGAGTACCTGCAGCTCTAACAAACATCCCTGAACAGGGAAAAAAGGCACACCTGAGGTGGACAAGCTTGGAGTATTCAAGCAGAAAACAGTCCTTGAAATCCTGCCAGTCCAAATTTGAATCTCCCCTCAACCGAGCGTCGAGGTTGTTCATGCAGAGGTTGTGTAAGTGACTTCCAATGCTGCCCCACAAGGAAGGATGTGTGGGAACTTAGAATAATCAAATTGCTGATGTTATGAAGCACTTGGATAGCTTGCTTGTTCTTTTATATTTCCTTTTTAAGATCAAGACCTTTATATATAGAAAGAAAAGAAAAAGGCAACAACAAAAAAAAAAAATCAGTCGTGGGCTCAAAGCTTCAGCTGCCACCAGGAGAAGGAGAGGAGAGGGAGGGTTTCCTTTCTTGCCAGCTGTCTCTAAATGGAGCCTGTGGAGAACTGATGCTTCAAAATACTCCAGATCCTTGTAATAAATTTGTCTTGTTAAAAGTTATTAACTTGGAATCATAAGAAACAGCTTCTAGTTTGAAGTACCTGTAGAAGTTTACAATGGATTATTTAATAAGTCTTCTTCAAAGTGAGTGTTTCCCGCTGTTTCAAATTATTAATACAACAAGAATTGTACTATCAAAATAAAACTTTTCTTCATTTCCACTTTGAAATATTTAAAAATTCTGCCTGGGACAACACCATCAACAACAACAACAGACAACTAACATAATTTTCATTTTTTGTAAACTACAAATTTGGAGAAAATAACAATTACAGGAAGGTTTGTTTGTTGCTGAGATTTTTTGTTTTGTTTTGTTTTGTTTTATTTTTGTAAGTCTGAAAGTGATAGATGATTCCACTGTAACTGGTTGTAGTGATCCTAAAATGTGGATATACTGATCCACAACCCTGAGCCTCATTTTGCTTCCAAGACTTGCTGGTATCCAGCCCTGGATCTGTGGCATCACTGACACCCTCCACATGCCCCATTAGTGAAGGATTCTCTCTGTGTAGACTTCCTGCAGGCCACTGATTTTAGATGAATTTGACTTGGAAGTCCTAAGCCAGAACTGAGAATGACAAGAAAAAGAAGTCATAAAGCTCCCATTGGAATTACAGGTAATTTTCCACTTCAAAAAATATTTTAAAAAACCCAAAAAACCTCACAAACTCACAGCACTTTGCTGTATCTCTGTTGTTTAAAGGCCCAGAAAACTCTTCCAATCTTTCAAGCATTTCTCCAATATGACTATTCACTAAACATGCTATTTCAGTTTTATCTTCCAGAATGTTATTCTTTCCTCTAGTGGATTTTTTTTTCTAAGATTGCCCTTTCAAGAATGCATTTTTAGTGTCTTCCTTACCATGAACTGAATTTTCAGTTTCTAGATTATTACCCCTTAGAGATTTATTATTTGATGTTTCATTCAACATTTACATCTTGCTCAATTCACATTCCAGCTGACAAAAAACCCCATTAAGATCCAGGAGCAAGAGTTTACATTAAAACACAGCAGGAAAACAATCTTGTTTATGCATCTCCAAAAGATAAGCTCTTTATATGTGCACTAAGAAGTATAAAAATTCCATATCCACATATGGCAGGAGCCTGCACCAACAGAGTCCTTGGTCTCTGCACCCTCACTCAAAAAAACCCTGTTGACTCTTGATCAAAGCACTTTTAGGGTCCTATTTGTGTAATCAGCAAAATATTCTGGTTCTATTTTATAGCTATATGTGCAAAGACTCCTGTTTTGATGCAGTTCATTTTAAGAGCCCTTTGGTCAAAGCTCCTACCAGAGGCTTGAGGTATTTGATTCAAATAGTTATGAACCCAGCAGAACTGAACCTGGAAATGGATCCTCTGCACCACATGAAGTGTTCCAGAAACTTGGTTGTTGATTTTGCTGAAGAATAGTGAACAGTGACATCATAAATATAATAATTATTAACGATTTTCTATTTCCACTCAAAATATATCGATAGCATTTGGAAGAATTTTTTTTTTTGCTACAGATGAAGATAAATAAAGAAAAAAATATTAGATTCTCTAAAATCTGCTTAGAAACGCAGTCATTATTTACATTTCTATTTACAACTGAACAGTCTTGATTTACATTTAAATTAAGTGCCCTTTATACTAAAGGCTTTGAAAACTAAAAATAAGTATATGAACAAATCCCACTGATATGTATTTTCTGTCCTTTTTGATACGTCTTCATCTGTCTGGAGTACACAAAGATGAGGCCTGGGGAGTTCTGACACAGACTTTGGGATGCTCAGGGTTGTGTATTTTGGATATGACTTCAAATTGTGCAAGTTGGTAGGAAATTTTTATTAGAATGAAAGAAAAATGAAACCATTTATATAAATTCTTGGTAATAATGAGAACAATCATGATAAAAATACAAGACTAGTACCACCTTCCTATTTTTCCCAAGTTCCCAGTGAGGTTGACCTCTTGCAAATTCCGCAGAGTATGTAAGCCCTGTGAATTTTTTAAACAATCCAGTTTTAATCTAATATAGCACTGCAAATGCTGAAGAGCCTTCAGGCTAACAGGCAGATCATTCAAATGTAAAAACAAATTTGACTGGAGTCTAAACAATGCTGGCCTCTGTGGTGAACTACGGCTTTCTTTTGACATGGAAAGAGAGAATGCATTTTGCCAAGAGGGGATTAGCTGGGGAAGCCTCTGTAAATGATACTGGGATGAAAATAAACAGTTTCACAGCTGGGCATGAGGAACCTCAGAGATCATGCCTGGTGTCAGGAGTGCTCATTAGCTTTTGGCTGCAGCCCATGCCTTGGCCTGGGGGAAATCATGAGAGATAAATCACTGATGTCACTCATTTCTGCCCACCGTGACACTGCAGTTCTGTGCAGTGAGGGAGGTGCCACTGCTGTTTGTAGTGTCCTTGCTAGTAAAGAGGCATTTCTGGAAGTGCTCTGCTCCCTTTACACCTCTACTTGGTCAGCTCTGATTTCTCAGTCTCCCCTTTCCTTACCTATCATCACGCTCCAATTTCACTCTCCTTGTATTTTTTTAGCAGTTTTGAAGGTTCACAGGGATTTAGTCTCATTCATCTTTATCAGCATCTCCTGCTCTGGCTGCTTTTGTTTTGGCATCAGCATCTCACTCTGCCTTTTTTCCCACATTCTCTCCCGAGGGAAAATGGACTAAGCTGCAGCAATTCCACCTCCCTGGTGGGGTGTGAAGAGTCAGGGAATCCAGAAAGCCACAGGGTCTGCTGCTAGAAAAAGGCATTCACACACTTCTTCTCCCTTTATCTGCCAAATTTTCCATCACAGAGCTCTTGCTGGTTCTGGACCAGCTTCCAATTCAAAGGTTAGCATGGGGGGAAAATAATTTTTAATGGGAGATAATTTGATATATAAGAGCCTAAGAAAAAGACAGGATAAAACTTCCTTCTGGAAAGGAGTTTATGTCTCCAAGTTATACAAGAATAAAAAAAAATTCCTATCACACAAAAAACCCCCAAAACAACAAAAAAAAAAAACCCAAAACAAAACAAAACAAAACAAAGCAACAAAAGAAAACAACAGCAGTAACAAAAAAAGAATATTATTATTGTTGTAAGGTGCTGGAAATTGTATAAATTTGTCTGTAAAGGAACAGATTTAACTTCCCATTAAGCAGCACAGGAATCCACAGCTCCTTGAGCAACAGGTGGATCTGGAACCTTTTGAATACTTTATCCAAGGAAAATGTTACATTGAAAAAAAATTCTGTTTGAGGAGTATTTTGTGCATATAAACTTGGGATAATCTGAGAAAACCAATTCTCTTTTTAGCCCCTCCTGATCAACATCCTCATAAGACAATCCATTACATCTGTACTGGAAATGCAAATATTATTCTATTTATGTCCATGCTGTAAAAATGCATTATGCAGTAAAATATCTTAGTGCCATTACAGCCAATCAAAGGGAGCTGATTAACATCAAATGTGTCTTTTAAAACTTTCTCTGCACTAAAATGTGCAGTGTTTGCTATTTTCACCTTGTTTAGTATATAGCAATTAAGAAGCTCTTTTTCTGTTCCCAAAGCACATTCGCAAAGTCTTACAGGAGAACTTTATACCATGCCCCAAAATGCACCTTCCATCTAAAATAAAATATTTTACAATTATTTGGAAACATTTTCCCAAGAAATAACTTTCAGTTATTGCATTGCAGAATCTGTATTTCTAAAAGAGTTACAATGGTGATCACAATAAAAGAAATTTTAAATTGGTTGGAATACTCCGCTGACTTTTTAATAAACTTTCTTTTCTTTCATAGATTTCAAAGGTCCAGAAAAGAACATAGTTAAAGCCCTTTTGACTGCCTTCATAAGGAAGGGTGAAGAATTGCACTCACTTAACCTTGGACTCAGTAAGATGTATTTACTCAAAGCATAAAGATGAAGTAAAAACAAACCAGAAAGAGCTCATAATCCCCCAAAAAGCTCAACAAAAGCTCCTCTGTATGTGTGAAAAAAATCTACCAGAATATAATTGAGAGTATAAAAACCTCTGCCAGAATGTTTTGAAGCAATCACACAGCTGCTGTCATTAGTCTTTAGAATTAACACTTATTAGCAATGAGTGGGATTCTTGCAGCAGGTGTTTGTTTTTTCCTTTTGCTTCACTTACATGATGTATTAACCACACTACATGAAAACTACACCCTGAATAAACCTTCCACTAGATCAGGTTGTTCCAAACCCCATCCAGCCTGGCTTTGAACACTTCCAGGGATGGGGCAGCCAAAGCTTCTCTGGGCAACCTGTGCCAGAGCCTCACCACACTCACAGGGAAGAATTTTTTCCTAATATCCAATATAACCCTTTCCCTCTTTTAAAGGGAGAGACTTTAAAGTTTAAAGCCTTTCCATCTCGTCCTGTCACTCCAAGCCCTTGTCAAAAGTCCTTCCCCCAGCTCCCTTGCAGGTCCTTGAGACACTGAAATGTTATTTAAGATCTCCCTGGAGTTGAGTATGATGGTGGCTGCTGGCTGGGAGATTCCAAAAAAACCTAGGTATTTTATAGTATAAGCTATTCTGACCACCTTCATAAGGAAGGATGAGGAATTGCACCCACTTCTCCTTCCACTGGGCTCAGTAAATAGCAGAGTAAATAATTCAGAGATAACTGTACTCAAAGCCTATCTCACATTTCTGGACACATCTTCTCTGTGTCTTCATTATCATGAGCTGAATTTTCAGTTTCCAGATTCTTCCTCCTCATAGCTTTACTAGCCCATGTTTTACCAAACATTTGCAGATTGGCCAATTCATGCTGCTCTCCCTGAAGCCTTCTCTTCTCCAGGCTGAAGTACTCCCAGCCTCTCTCCATGGGAGCAGTGCTCCAGCCCTAATGGGACAGTGGAAAATAGGTTTTTTTGAGCTCCTCAGCCCTGCTTGGCCAACAGTTTGACATCAGCACCTTGGAGACCTTCCCCATCCCTTTGCTGGGCTGCAGATTTGAGCTGCAGACATCTCCTCTTGCTCTGTTCATGTGTAGAGTGGGGGAGTGGGGCTGATAAACTGGGGTGTGGAGTGTCCAAAAAAATAGGGATAGGGAGTTTTCCTCTCTCTTGTGCTTGTCCTGTTTGTGGGGCAGGTTATCCTTAGGGAAAAATGGAATTAAGTGTCCCAACCTGCAGGAGTCTACTGAAGCTGAAATCAGTGACAAATGTGAGCCTCAGCTAAAATAGGCCATTGTCAAACCAGAAAAGTTGTTCTCACTGAGCCATTTACACTGGAATAATTTTATCAGTGTAAGATCAATTATAATTGAATCCTATGTTTTGTTTGGATTTTTTCCCCCTCATTTTCTTGAGGGGTCTTGTGAGACCAGCTGCACATTTCCCAGGGGTAGGATTGCTCAGCAGAAAATTGGATCCTCACTGGAACAAACGTCATCAGAGATGTCTGGTTTGTGAGTGTGAAGGTTAAATTTATTGAAAATTGTAAATACTTTTGTTGAAGTCTTTGCATTAATTTTTTAAAACATTTTTGGTGGAGAGGGAGAAAACTGCTCAAGCAGCTTCTGCCAAGGTGGATCCTCTCGTTGCTTGCACCACTTTTTCCTGTCACAAGATGTCCCTCCAAGTCCACATAAAGCAGAACCTTCCACCTTTAGTTCTACCTTGCAAAAGATCTTTTGGCTTCATCTTGGACGTTGCATCTATAGAGGCCTCGTTTCACTTACATAAAGACAAATATTTATATTTATATTTATATTTATATTTATATTTATATTTATATTTATATTTATATTTACTGCTTCTTTTAGCAGAAGACTGTAACAAGTCTATGAGTCCAATTACGTTCTGAATTAAGATATCATACATAGTATGATGTACGTAATGGAAAAATTTGAAATTTAAAAAAAAAAAGAGATGTTAATCATCTGAAAACTCTGCACATTTTCTAATTCAAGGAAAAAGCCCCAAAACAATAGGCTACTCTGAGCTTCCTTTAGAGATATATTTATGTCATTTTGCTTAAGTGTTCTGTTCCCTTTACACCACCTTCTGCAAGGAAGAGGATCTTGTCTAGCAAATTCTTTTCTTTCCTTTCTCCTTAACAGCAATTAATTACTTTTTTCTTTCCTTTCTCATTGACAGATAACTTTAGGAACAACCTTCTCTGTAAATTAGTTTATGCAACAAGGCCAACTGATACCATTTTGGGATCTGTTTGATGTTTTTAAACAGCAATGGAATGAACAAGCACTAAAACTGGATGTGGCATCCAAATTCAGAGATTCATTGGTACTATCAGTAGCAAATTGGAACTGCTTTTGTTTCTGAGTGTCTGAGGGGATGACTCAGTGCTGGCAGTGAGGAAAGCCAAATGATCTAATTTGGGTACAGGGGTTTCTGCTCCTACCTTACCAGGAGGGAATTATTGTACAAATCAACATCTTGGCCCTTTCTGGGTAAATGAATCATTTCAGAGAGACCTGCTCTGGCAGCCTCAAATCTGAGTGCCTAATACTCTTAATCTCTTTTGCTGCAGCAAACATACAGGGCAGCATTAAAATGTTAATCATTAACTCAGCTCATGAAAAGCTTGCTAATGTTACTGCTAGATAATCTTGTGGTGGTTTATAAAGCCATTAAAATGTATATATGCATGTACAGTATTTTAAAAATGTCTGGCAGCAGTTGCTAGGTTTCTCTTTCAATGTAAAGGATTTTCAAACCTATCTCAGACTGAATTAATCACTTTGAGTGTCATCTTTTCACCTTCTGCTGCAGCACATTCTGCTCTAATTCTCCTAATGCCTTTTACTGTAATTTGAAATTATTTCATAGCAGTGAAAGCATCTGTTTAAGTGATGATGGTGCTCTGCTGCTGCATATTTACATTTGGAATTGTCCTTGTACTTTTGCTGACTGCCATGGAAACTTTTGGAACTGATGTTCTCCAGATTCTCATGGATCACTGTGTGTCACAGACCTGTTTCTGTCTCTGCCTTCTGCTGGTGTTGATATTTGATGGTTTCACTGACATTGCTAAACAGTCATCATTGCATTTTTCTGTAGAAGGGTCCCCCATCCTTAAAAAAATTTTTTTTGTAATCTATGTGTGGCTTTTTGTCTGCTTCTGTTTTGTATCACTGGGGTATTTCTGCCTGTGTCATTTATTAATCCAAGTGCTCCTGGAATCATCTCTGCAAACCAGTGTGTGTTTAGATGAAATGTCAGATCAAATGGCAAGAAGCAGTCATGATAGAGCTCGTGTAAATGTTTAAGAGAGATTACATTTCAGAAACTGGGCTCTCTGTGCCTTAGCCTTAATAAAACTGTTGTCATTTAGCTTTTGGTATCAGGTAAGATATATGAGACAGCTTTTGGATTGGGTGTTTTTTTCCTAACAATTTTAGCAGTAGAAATATTTTTATATGAAATGCTATGTGTTATAAGCATTTAAAATGATAGCTTTACAGGCACTACCTGGGAAATGTCACCCCTTCAGCTGTGATTGGAAGCAGGATAAGCACAGGCAGCAGTTGGAAAACTGATTACTTACACTGATGCCTCCATCTAACAAGGCAGAGTCCTTATTCCCACTGAGGTCAAGGAAAATATTACTGAAACTGATGTCATGGAGTGGCTACCTGAAACAGAGGCTAGACAAAGTTAAAAGAATAAAAGTGGGTATTTATTGAAGGCCTTCACCAGGTACACCTTGGGCAGTCAAAGCCTCCGAGGGGCTACACCCAAGATGGAAAACAATCACAAGTTTTTTGTACAGTTACAAGTTTGGTCCATTTACATATCAGGGGTAATCCTCCAGTTACAGTTTCAGGTAATGAAGTCATTTACTCCAAGTTTGCCCCCCCCAATTCACTGTTGTTTGCATCTCTCAGGGCCTGAGACAATAAGGTGTCCTTGAGTGTCAGGCCTAGAGAGGAATGGCTTTGTCTCAATAAAATGGGAGAACAGGAGCTGACAGGCTATGGAGTCTTGGAGTTATACACTAAAGCAGTACAGGATTTGAAAAAATATAAAAGATAAATACTGAGGCATCAAAACAAGACTTTGAGGGTTTGATGCAGGAGTGGTGATGCATTGAGTGTGTTCACAAGAGTCCCATGAGCCACAGGCACGGATGTGGTCAGGGGAGGAGAGCACCTGCTTGGTTTTGGCATTGCCAAAATTAGATATTATTTAGGGAGCACTGTGGCAGTATCCCAACCTAGTTACAGCCTCATCTTCAGGATTCAACAGGGTAAAAGTGTTTTGTGTCAAGTCTGTCACTTGCCCACATGGAATGGAGCTGCTTCTTGTGTATCTGCAAAGCAAGGCTGAGTTATCTCAGGTTGCTCTGTAAGGACATTAAACCCCCTCACCTTGAACAAATGAATAAAGCTTCACTAGGGCTTCTAAAAACAATAGGTAAGACACCAGTTATAGAATGTTTTATTACTGCAGTAACTTCTTCAGCCAGCTCTGGTCTGGGTGTCGTGCTCACAGACAGAAATGAGATCAGCATTGATCTATAAATTAGCAGTTGCCTAGTGACTCATGGTCTTGGCATGCTCACTTTATGCAAACAAAAAATATCACTATGCAGTAATGGATGCATGCCAATTTTTTGTTAGGGTCACTGTCCCAGAACTCACAGCAATTTTTGGCATAAATTTTGACAGGGAGAGTAGCTTGAAAATGGAAAATGTCAGTGGAAGCAGGGAACTGTTCAGAAACTGTCAGCTGCTAGCTACAGAGGAATGTTGTTATAAACAGACTGCAAGAGGAAAAGAACACACACAGTAATTATAAGCGCAAATGTATGAAAATAAGCAGTGTAGAATAAAATAGAATTTGCAGGGTACAAGTTAATTGTATAAAAAATTGACTTAAAAGCATATCTTGAAAAGGGGAAAAATAATTTTAATGATTATTGATCAATTTAATAAAGCTATCTAATCATCTTATTGACCATCCAAGTGGGAGCATAGGTCCCTGCCAATTAAATCTGCAAATGGCACAGACTTGTGGAGTAGTAAGTAATGAAGTTTCACCCACAAAATTATTTGAATTACCTAATTAAAAGCTGGTGGTCCCACAACATGCACTTCAGTAGAGCTAAAAGCTCTGGCACACCAGGTGTGTACGGTCTACAGCTGCACAATGGGTATTCCCATCTTGGAATACTTTGGCTCAGAAAAGGGATCAAGGACCATCCACAGCAAAGTGCTTCAGCCTGAGCTCCTGCCTAAATTAACCAACGTGATCTATGGGCTTATCAAGTACATGAAGACAGAGAAAAGGCCCACAGAAGGGATTTTTCGTTGGTGTGCAGCACTCATAAAACAGCCCCTGTGATGGTGTGTTCATTTATTTTGTCTGAGATCCAGAAAAGGAGGCCACAATCTCGGCTATGAACTGGAAACCAAACCTGATTATTCACTGCTGACAGAACCTCACTGATGGATGCTGAAATTAATTGAATAGGAGCATATAAAAAGCTACAGAAAATTACAGCTGGTAGCAGAGGGCTTTTGAGTATGACAAGGAAAGGTGCAGCAATGTCCAGCCACTGCAGTTTTAGGTTGGCCAATGTACTGTAAAATGCATGTGAAATATTGTTAGCATCAATGGGGTTGTGCTGTGTCAGTGCTGAATCCTTCTGCACCATTAATCTCAGCAGGATCGCCTTAGAAATCAGCACCTGTGAGACTTCATCCTGGTATTTTCATGGACAGTCTGGAAAAAGAAGTGCAGAGTAATGCTTTTCACTAATTTCAGCTTTATCTTTCCTTGTAAATTATCAGTGATATCCAATGCACTAAACCCTTTAAAGATTAAAGTTTGTATTTTTCAAACCCTATGAATGGTAAATAATTTCTCCAAGAGGAGGGGACAAAATTCTCCAAGCTTTCTGAAGAGGATCTGCATATGTATGAATTTGAGTGTGCTTCTTATCTTAGCAATGAAGAATATTTCCAATTTTTATAAAAGAAGAAACTCTGCTTGCACCAGTACTTTGAAAAACGTCACCATCTTTGTCTCCATCCTTTTAATCTTCCTTTTCATCCAAGGCCTGAACAACCTCCACTGGAACAAAAGTAAATCTTCCACAGGACATGGTGTCATTACAGACTTGTGAATCATGAAATCATGGAATAGTTTGGGTTGGATGGGTCCTTGAAGACCATCCAATTCCAACCCCCTGCCATGGGCAGGGACACCTCCCACTAGACCAAATTGCTCCAAGTCCCATCCCACCTGGCCTTGGACACTCCCAGGGATGGGGCATCCATAAAAGTCTTTCATTTTGGCCCCCATTTGCAGTCTCTGTCCACTCCTGCAGCTCCACTGAATCCCATGGAATGATGCCAGTTTTGTCCCCACTGCAGGCTGGATTCTGGTCATATTCTTCCCTGGTTTTGGCTTTATCTACACACAGGACATGAAACCCAGCTGTCAGAGTAGGTGTGGGAGAATAATTTCAGTCTTATGAGGCATCCTTATGAACAATCCCTTCCCAGAGCCGGGATATACCAGGATCAAGACCCCTTGCTCCAGGGTGGCAAGGAGGAGCAAACAGAAGTAGAGTTCTTGAGTAAATGCTGCAGCCACTTATACTTCAGGCAAAGGAATACTGAGAGATGATCAGCTTGTGTTACTATAAAAAACCTCTATTTTTTTAAAAGAAGAAATTAAGGCTCTCTCTTTGTGTTACAGTTAAGTTGAAAAAAAAAAAAAAGTGAAGAATTCCAGCCCAGTTCTGAGTACCACAATTTCTGTATTTCTTTTGAAAAGGAGCAGCAAAAATGTGTCTTTGATCCCTCTTGTATAGCCATAGGTAAAAATGTTCCAGGACAAAAGGATTATGTATGAGTTTCTGTTAAGAAGTGACTGTGCTCTGACAGCTTGATGTGCTGATATTGCCAAGGCAAAGGAGAATTTTGAGAAGCCCAGGTGACTGAGTCCATCTGAAATGTGGAATGATTCCACCAGAAGAGATGTCAGCCAGTGGAGCCCTGAGTATCAAGAGTCCTGACAGCTCCCTTCAGTTGCTCTGGGAGAGGGATTATGGTTTCAAAAGTGTGGCTGAAAGGCTGCACTCACATTTCTGGGAAATTATTTTAGCAATATAAGACACCAGCTTTTCTGGGCTTAATATAGGAACTAGATACTAGGGCTCAGGACACTCTGGTGTTTCATTTTTGGAGTGAAGAAAATGCTTTTCTCTGATGCTTCTATTCTTTCTGTGACATCTGATGTTGAAAAGTTCATGTACAGACCTTTTCCAGACCTTCATCTTACCACTTCTCTCATTATTTATAAGAAAATAGAAGAGAATGATAGAATAAAATCGTTAAAAAGATAGAATATTATAGAGTAAGAGAATAAAATAATTCAAAAATCATTGGAAAATACCTTCAGGATCATCAAGCTTCAACTCCCACTAAACCATATGGTGACCACATACACTCATTTTGTGAACTCTTCCAGCCATGGGGGCTCCACCATTTCCAGGGCAGCTTGTTCCAGTGCCTAACCATTCTTCAAGTGATGAAATTTTTCCTAATATCCAACCTGAACCTCTCTTGGTGCAGCTCAAGACCATTTCCCCTTGTACTATCAAGGATCAGGTGTGGACCTGGATCTCCTGTGCTCTTTTAGATGCAACTGGAAAAAGAGCAGAAACCAAACATTGTCACCATCACCCCCGAAAAAAAAAAAAAAAGAAAAAAAAAAGGCAAAACAAATCAAAAAAAAGCTTGCAGAAAAAGCAAAACCCACACATGAGGTCCACATGGCCTCCAACTCCAGTCACTATTCATTCCCAGAGTGGGGTAAGTCGTGGGTGTGCCTCAGTGGGAATTCCCAGCCAGTAGAACCAAGAGGAGAATTTCTCTGTTGGAAGAAACACAAATGCTGACAGCATCAGGTGCTTGGCTCCCTGCAGAAGAAGGGAAATGTGGCTCCCCAGAATGTTGGTTGTAGTTCAGCATCATATTCTTGAGTACATCTTGGGCCAGCAGTGCTTCAAACTGTTTATTTCATTGAACTAAACTCTTTATAAAACCCAGTGGAGCAACAGCAACAAAGGTTGGTTTGCTATGGACAGCAACACTCACATGTGAGCAGAGAAAGTTAGGAGGGACAGCAGGCTTAATGAATTCATGATGAGACTTTTTTCTCTTTTATCTTAGTTGTGCTTCCCACGGACCAAATTAATTCCATCAAATGAGTAAAAGATGGAAAGATGCTAATTAGCAGCTTTTTTTATGAACCAGTTCTCTATTTCAGAATCTAATTAGCTCTCTAGATAAGGCTTGGGCTGAAGTTTGTTTCTCCAGTGCAAGGATTATGTTCCTGTTTCTCCAGTGTTTGAAGAGAAATGGATTGATCGATATTTACTTGTACAATCCTTTCTTATGAATATTTATGAATTGTATATAAACTCAAATGGATGATGAAGGCCCTCTCTCATTACAGCTCTGGGGAATTAAACAGCACAAGAAATTCCTCCAAGACAGAGAAGACAGAGGGAGCACAAAGGATTACAAATTGGGGATAAAACCATTTTACCAGAGTGATGGAGAACAGTCGTGGTTGTGAGACAATAAACTGAGGGAGAACTAAACAGGAGGAATCTGAGGGGAAACACAGTAAGGGGAGAAAAGCCAAAAGGAATTGCCAAAATCTATTTGCTTTTCCTACAGTTTATGTATTGAAGTAAGAAACCAGAAAATATTTAATGGGAAGCAAGGATAGAAGCAAATGTGAAATCTAGAGAAAAATGAGAAAAAATATCTTAGCTGTTTAGGTTCAATTGTCTGTGAGGATAAGATAATCTCCTGACAGAAGTTCTGTACGTCTGGGGGGAAAAGATAAGTATGATAAATAGTTGTGCTGGAAGAAACAGAGTCTTAACACTCTGCTGTTTGCAGCCCAGCACACTGGATTTACTACCATGAAACATGTAATTTTAAAAATTCAAAGCCATACTGGTGAGTAATTTCTTCCTAAATTCCAGGCTGAAAATTTTAATCAATGTTTGAAAACAATTAGGGAAACCATGATAGAGGCTGACATGCTAGGCCAGGGCCAAATTTGAACTAAATTTTGCATTAAGTCTGATTTCAGAAACACTTGGGTATTTAAAAATAATGGGATGCTGAAATATTCGCTGATTTATGACATCCATGAATAAATCCACAGAGGAAGTGCATGTACTGTACTGCAATGGTGGTGGCATGTAATGAATAAAGCCTTTTTGGCTGTCTTAGCATGTTTGGAAGACAAGCTCTGAGCCTCAAGACTATAAAAGTAGAGGACTGAGGTGAATTAATTTGCTACTTGGTCTTGGTGCAGGTCAGCCACAAAGGATACTTTAAAAAAGCCACCCAATGCCCCAGCAGCTTCTAGCAGTGTGACAGATCTAGGACTGTGCTGCCACAGAGGTAATAAAGACAGACTCAAGAGTCTGCTTTTCCCTTTCAAAACTAGCTCACATTTCTAGGGACATGCTGGAAAAAAAATAGAGGAGAAAGAATGAGAAAGATGTTAAATTTGGTGTGATAATGAAACTCTGCATATTGAACTAGGATCAAGTTAGACTGATTCTCTCTTGCCAGGGAAATTTGATTGCTTTTTAAATAGAATTATAAAATGTAATGGAAAGAGGGAATCCAAAATTTCCCTTGTATTTGATGGAATGTGTGTTTGAAACACCTCAAAACTTAGTTCAAGGGGATTTAGATGGGGGTCTGGTAATACCTGTGTGAGACCCTGTTATGAAACCAGCCATGATCAGGTGAAGTCTTCAGCTTTCCAATAAAACAATGACATCTCAGATGTCTTCACAGATGTTAGTGAAAATACAGAGTAGTGCTGCCTCAACCACTTCAGTGACAGAGGGCACAGGAGGGCTCCAGAGCAGGGGAAGGAATGGCCATGCTGAATTCCCTGCCCAGACACACCAAACACAGCCCACGCTGCCCTGATCTCTTCCACTCAGAGTTATTCTTATTCAAATTATTCTGCCTGCATGACATCTGTCCCTGAGGACTATTTATGGGATTATGGTGTGAGGGACAAATCAGAAATTGGTTATGTGTGGATGGGAAGCAGCAAATTGTGCAACATGCGTCTAAATTCTGGTTCAATGGTCAAAACACTCTCTTCTCACTGACTGCAGTGAGGTTTGCTATTGAAAATACTCTTGGAAAACCAATTTGGTCTTTCTGTGGGGTTTTAATGCCTCTCAGTCACCCAGCAGATATCAGAGGTCCAAGTTGGGTAGAAGCCAGGCAGAAAGCAACAACTTTTTTTAGCATTAGTTCACAGTCCATTTTAATCTCTAGAGTTTTGGGGTTGCAGTTGGATTCAAAAGATGGTTATGTGGGTTAGATCCTATTGCTCCTGGGTTTTTTTTGTTTTTGTGGTTTTTTTTGTTTGTTTGTTTGTTTTGTTTGGGTTTTGTTTGTTTGTTTGTTTGTTTGTTTGTTTGATCTGGTGTTTCACCAGGATTGGAGGAGATGGATGGAGCTCCTGTAAGAGAGTTGTAACAAATCCAGGCAGCCTCCAGGCTCTCTGAAAAGCAGAACCTCCAAAAGCAGAGCTCACGAGTGGCTGGAATGGTCTCTGTCACAGCAGAGCTGGAGCAGATTCAGAGCTGTGAGAAGAATCAGCAAGCTGGGTGTGAGGGAGGGAAACAGGGCAAGGCTCAGTGAGCTGTGGGGCAAAAAAGTGGGAAATGATGGCTGGAAAGAGGAGGCAGAGAGGGCAGAGTGCCCAAAGGATGAATCCTCCCAGTAACCATCAGGGGCACAAGTGCTGGCTTTGTCCTGCTCATCACACTCATAAATGGTGTGGAAAACAGAGAGCAGTGATGTGACAAGGACTGCAAATTATGTGGAATTAAGTTGGTAAGAACTAAAGCTGTCTGCAAAGAATTGCAAAAGGGACCTCATAAAATCTGAGTGACTGGATCATGAAACTGTAGATATCAGACTCCACGTCGATAGCTGGAGGAGGAACAGGCATGAGCAGATATGCACCAGTGAGCTCCAAATTAGCTATCACAGCTCAAGAAAAATTATCTGAGTCACTGTGGATAATTCAATGAAAATATCAGGTCCATATTTGGAAGCAATGAAAAAAATCCCAAAGAAACAGATAAAAATGTAATAACCACTGAAGGGTGAGACAAAAAACCAGCACACTGCAGCAGCAAATCCCCAGTGTTGCCACACCTTACACTGTGCAAACAGTTTGACCTCTTCCCACTTCCTCACTGACCTTTTTTTTAAAGTATAGCTAGAAAAATCTCAGGGAAGAGTACTGAAAATGATCAGCAGCATGGAATATTTTCCATACCAGGAGGGGCTAAATAGAAGTGCTTCCCTTGGAAAGCAGAGGACTAAAGGACAGAGGTATATAAAATATATAAATTATGCTCCATAGGTGGCATGGAAGATGTAAGTGGGGAACTATAGCCATTATTTCTTACTGTACAAGCACATCATGAACTCGTCAGCAGGTCCTGAACAAACAGAAGGAAGTATTTCTTCAAGCAGTCTATAATGAAATTGTGGAACTCATTGCTACAGGATGCCATGGAAGCCGAAAGCATAAATGAATTAAAAATGTGATTAGACAAATTTATGGATTTGCCTCCATCAAAGGCTGTCAAACAGAAGGATGTGGTTTCAATATCTGACTTGGGAAATCTTTCAGCAAAGATTGCAGGAAATCTGCAAGGATATATTGAGGAAGGAGGGCAAAGGATTTTCAGTCCTTGTGAAAGGAATCATTTAGCTCCTGATTTTCTCCTGTGCACATTCTCCAAGCAGCTGAAACTGGATTGTCTCATACACAGGATCCTGAGTCATTATGACTCTTTATAATTTTTATTTTATTTCATTTCTCCTTTCCCTTTATCTGCCTTCAGTTTTTATGACCAAGCCATGGGATGGACCAAGTCTCGCAGTAGCACAGCTGCTGTCTGACCAGACTTCACAACCCTTTTTGGCTTCTGGGGCTGTTGGACAGTTTTAGCTGTGCCTTGTCCTAATGCTCAGCACCTGGAAAAAGCAGGGAGGATTTTCAATTAACTCCTGGGTTCAGGAGCCATAGAATTAATTTTCCTTGATGCACACTGGAGGTGTTTTTGAAGACTCTGCTAGGAAGACTGGGCAGATGTCTGAGGCACAGCATGGACTGAAGGCACCTTTTAACTGCTGGGCATGGCTGTGAGCTGAGCTGGGCTGAAAAAATCTAATGAATTTCCATTATCTAAAAGAGCACTTAAAAGCACAACTGAAAAAAATGTGTAAATGATCCAGCTCTGGAACAGGATGCAAACTCCAACCAGGGGGAAAAAATAGAGCAAGTAGGAAATGGAATCTGGAAATTAGTTTTTAAAAATTACCACTTTTGTAAATTGATACATCTGGGAATCACTCTGCCTTTCCTCTTCCCCACATTCCTGTTCTCAAGGGGAGGCAGAAATGTAAGTAAGTACATAGAAAAGCAGAGGTTAAGTGAACAACAGCAGGGAGGTGAAATGACAGTGATATATTGAAATGGAAATGGGGGTGGTCGATTTGATCTGCATATACAGGGGTATTTTGTCATGAAGCCTCTTGATTTAACCATGGTAAAAGCACACCTGTGGCACTACAGCTCAGAAAGCTGTTAATAACAAAACCAGAACGAATTGCACCAAGTTTAAAACCCACAGCAAAATGAAAATAGAGAATTACTTTGACAAAGCCATGAATACATCAGCAAAGAAAACACTGAGGAGGGGGAAAAGCTGAAGTACATTGTTGGCACAAGAACAAATGGCTGTAAACTGGTCATGAATAAATTTAGGCTGGAGATTAGAAGAATTTGTCTAGCCCTGAGAGGAATGAGTTTTTGGAACTGCTTTTTAGTAGAAACAAGAGAGACAGAGCACTCTGTTTTCAAATGACAGTGAACAGCTTATATTATATTGTTGCCTGAAATAGAAAAGGACTGTGTCTGGCAAGCCAGGAAGTCCCTTATATCTTTATATTTTAAGCAATCCTGTATTGTAAGATGAAAGTAGATGTGAGATCATAAACATTTGAAGGGCAGGGAGAGTGCTGCTTTCTTGAGAAACTTCTGAGAGTGGTTATGCAATATTTTCTCAAAGGGACTCATGGATGACTCATCATTTGGGTTGTCTAAAATAAGGCTGAATAAAGCAGCAATCCAGGTAATTTCAGATGTGCCAGCATGATGAACAAGTCAGTGTTAATTGTCACTCTTCATCAGGATTCATGTCACGGGGCCTTGGTGATTCAAACCCTGGAGCTCAATGGCAAAAGTACAAAACACAGGGAGGTGGATTCTCTGAAAGCTGCTGAAGAACAGATGGTGGCCAAAAGTTATGAATGTTGGGCTGAGGATTCCTAATTGCTCACCCCAAGTGGTGTAAGGTTTCCTTTCTGTTAGCATGGACAAGATCTGCATGCTGGAGAGGATCATGCAGGAGGGAACATTCCATGTGGAGGATGCTCATGGACCCTGAGTGACCTGGTCCAGAGGAAGGTGTCACTGCCCATGGCAGGAGAGGACTGGAACAAGATGATCTGCAAGGTCCTTTCCAGTCCTAACTATTCTCTGAATCTGTGATTTCAAAAGGAGATTCTGGACCACCAATTCCAGCTACATAGTTCAAAGTCTCATAGAAGAACCTCAGATTCTGAGGCCACGTGGCTTCTGAAGAGTTCACAAAACTAAGGCAATAGCCATGAAAGTCACTACCTAAAAGGTCAGACCTCAGGTATAAGGACTGGCCAGTGCAGACTGCAAAATTAGCTACTAATTTTAGTTTTATATTTAAACAGCTTACTACCCTCTGTAGATGGCCTGTGGGGTTTTTTTTGGTGTTTTTTTTTGTTTGTTTGTTTGGTTTTTTTTTTTTTTTGTTTTTAATATTAAGCTGCAATTTAACTTTGTGTTTCACTTTGGGAAAATATGATGCTGGAAATGTTCAGTGATCCCCCCTGCTCTTAGGCACACAGGAGGGTGTTCTGTCATCAGAATGACAAACACAGCAGAGGGTTTCTGTTCAAAGCTGCTGGAAATGGGCTTTCCAGACCAGTGGTGAAAGTGATGGCATGGAGACAGGAATCTGTGGAAAATAGGATGGAAGAGCAGGTCAGAATGTCTTTCTCTTACAAGAAAAGTCACTGGTGCTTAGATTTAGTGCATTTTTGAGATAAGCTGGACCCTTTGTAGCATATCACTGTGGCACTAGGACAAGGCATGCTTTAGGTAAATAATCATGAGGTAATGACTTCACAGTGGTGTTTTTAGGAAACTAGAACAGATCTTTAAGAAGATGAAGATACAAATTCTAACTTCATTGATTGGCTGTTTTAATAGAAAATAAGCCAAAGTACAAGTAGACATGTTTGGGAAATTAAGCTCTCCCAATGAGTTTTCTGATTTTAATTAAAAGTGCAGTTTTGATTCTTTGCATTGTAAGACTCATTCCCATGCATATCAGTACAAGGTCATTTCATTGTTCTCAGAGATATCTTTTAATCTACTCTCTTGAGACTTGCATTCCTTGATTAAATAAATATGCTCTGGGAGCATTTATTATCTGACCATGCCCACTTACCCATCAGATGCCAGGCCCTTTATTCTTAATATACAATCAAATTGATAAAAGCATTGAAATTCTGGGCTCTGTCCAACACTGACAGATGAATAATTAAAGTAAAAAAAGACTTCAAGTTCTCACATTTCTTTTTCATGATCTCACTTGATGTAACTGAGAATACCAGAGCTGGACAAAACTCTGACAGCAATATTTTCTCCACCAAAAATATAGGTTCAGAATCATTAATTATTTCCTACTGATTCTACTAAACTGCTTCAGCTGGGAGATGGAAATGCAAATCCAGAATCCAAGCCACTGCTTTGAGATTGTGTCATTCAACTTTCACAGAAATGGTCATATTAACCAAAATTATTTCCAAACCTATTGTATATAAACCAGTGAACATTTAAAAATGCAGGAAAAGCCCCCTCCATGTATCCACCATTAATGAGCATAAAGATAACCAATCTGATAGTTTGATACATTGTAAGTAGGAAATGCTAAGAAAGCTCTGAGAAGTCAGATAAAAAATAGAATGGCAAATAAAGTAGCATCACACACCTTTTAAGTTTTCAACTCTATACTGAATCATGTAGTCACTTATGATGTGTTCATCTCACTTGGATTCATCATCCCTTGCTGGAGAGTCAGACTTGCCAAGATTCTGCCTTTTTTCAGAAGCCTCTTTGGGAATGTCACAGGAATTCTGTGGCATGACAATGGAGGAAGGACTCAGTTGTGGCTTCCAGGCTAATTTTTGTCCAGGAAGAGTTTGTGAAACCTGAATGGAGACACTGCTGACCTGAGATGTTTCCTTTTAGCATCACAACCCTCCTTTCATCTGGCTTTAGCCTTTCTCTCCTCCAACCCCAGTTACCTCACTGCTTTTTCCCCCCAGAGCCCATCTCCATTTCTCTGTGTTGACTGAAAAACATCACAAAGCTCCTGCTGCCTGGGGTGGATGACAGGATTATGAGGGCATGTGGCCTTTCCATCCCTTGAAGGCAGGGGAATGCTTGGGGGAGGATTGATAAGACTTCCAAGTATAAAGTGCAGGAAATATTCAACTCCTTCCACTGGCTTGAATTTTTCTCAACAATTCCCCAAGCTGTGTGAAGGTCAAAGCTCATTTCCTCTTACAGCATCTTTGACTGGTTCTGATCTGTCTCTGTTTTCTTATCTCTTTCTCTACCATGTTCAGCTGTAATGAGTTGATAAGAATTCTGATAAGGAAATTACAAGGAATGGGGTGTTTTTTTTTTTCTTCTTGGACACAAAAAGGGCAGATTCTGTATGCCTTACTCTGGGAAACCTTCCCTGTAGCATTGCTTTTGCCTTGTCACAGAGATGAGCTGTAATCTGCAGTTCTGTTTTCATAAAGGAAATGTTAAAGGCCAAAGCTTTTATGTTGATGCAAACGCTGAACTTTCCAGGGCAGCGATGAATTTCAGTATTTTGAGGAAGATAAGGATTTCCTCACAATCCAGCAGAGGGCCCTGTATCTGATTTCACTTCTTTTTTCTTTTTTTTTTTCTTTTTTTTTTTTTTTTTTGGGCAGAAAATGATTTTACTTATACAATGGAGCTGTTCACAGGAAACCAGCTGAGCCTTGCATTCAGTTCAGGTTTTCTTTTTTTTTTGGTAAAATTTAAGTTACATTAAGAAAAGAACATGGCACAAGTTATAAAAATAAGCAATCAGACATATTTACTTGTCTACCCACTCCACTGCAAAACACAGAGTATAAAAAATGAGGATTTTAGAGGTTATTTATATCAGGGATTAATCCTGCTTGGTTTTGCTTTTTCAGCACTGACATCAGCTAGAATCTGGGGAATGTGGGCTTGTGTTCATTGCAGGCATTTAATTCACAAAATAAAGCCACAGATGAGTAGGGCTGGTGAGAATTTGCAGGTTGTTCTCCCCAGTTTGAATAATGTGATGTACAGAATGCACTACAAAGTGATTTTGGAATGTAAAACATTAATGTTCCCTTTGAAGGGCTGATATCAAGTGCCAAATGATATATCAATTAAATGGAAAACAAATCCCAACCCTGCAAATATTGTACAAAAACAGCTTCTTTGAAGTCAATGGGACTAATTACAAGTGTAAAATAGAGCCTGGTTGTACAGCACTTCTGTTAACTGGAGTTTAATTCCATTAATTTAATAAAAAATTGATCTCAGAGCAACTGCAGCTTGGCTTCACACTGACAAAGTGCAATTCCTGCCTGGCTCAGCCATCTGTGGGTCTCTGGTATCCAAATCCTGCAGGACTGTGTCTAACACTGCACTGCAGAACTCCACAATTCCCATCTCAGAGATCAAGTGGCAAAGGGTTGTGTTCAGTATTCCCAAATCCTCTGGTATCACACCCAACCTTCAGCTCCAAAGGGCAGCTGAACACATCCAAAATTTCCTGTTTTGGGATAGAGTTGCCATGCTCAGACCTGACTGGGTGACAGGCATCAGCCTCTTCCTCAGATAAATTCTTCTCATGAGCAATGTTTAAATTAAAAGTGAGAGATGGGAAGTTCTGAGCCAGATTTTGATTCATGGGCTAGCCCCAATGGATGCTGCAAAGCTGTTCTTGGTTCTCATTTGTATACAAAGCAAGAAAATTAGGCCTGTGCTATAAAAATGGAAGAAAAAACAAATTTGTAGCTCATTGGGGGAATATGAGTCCCAGCTATCAAGGCTACACTGAGGCAGCAATTGCAACGTTGTCCTGGATTGTAAGGTAAGTGTGTATTTGTAAGATAAGTGTGTATTTGTAAGATAAATGTGTATTTGTAAAATAAGTGTGTATTTGTAAGATAAGTGTGTATTCTATTTGCCATCTGTTAGAGGTGGGGCAGCTCTCTTCTGTTCATTGGGCAGTTTTCTTTATGTCTTCCACAACCAATCCTCCCTCCAGGAGATATCTTCTGTTAATGGGCCATTAATTATTAGTTATCTTCTGTTAATGGGCCATTGAGCCTCACTGCACGGCTGATAAAATTCCATCATCCCATTGGGAGATGACCTGCCCAGGGGGAGGAGCCAAACATTCCTACCTGGATAGAATCTGAGTTTGGAATACCAGAGCAGCTTTCCCACTGGATTCCCAGAGGAAGACCAGGCCTATCTACACCAGCCTTGGAGCTTCAGAGGAAAACTCCCCCCTTGTACAGGATCAGAGCTGCAGCAGAGCCACATCTGTCACTGCAGAGGAGCAGCCACCATGGAATGGCACTGCCACCAACACCCTGAGCACAGGGGGCAGCTCCTGCTCTGACTCTGCCAGTGGTTTTTTTCTTTTGTATATACTATTACATTTGTATTTTTAATTTTCCTAGTAAAGAATTGTTATTCCTATTCTCCTATCTTTCCCTGAGAGCCTCTTGATTTCAAAATTACAATAATAATTCGGAGGGATGGGGTTTACATTTTCCATTTCAAGGGAGGCTCCTGCCTTCCTTTGCAGATGCCTGTCTTTTCAAACCAAGACAAATGATCAGTTTTCCCCTCTCCTCAGACCACTTAGATTAAATTTGATCTCTCAGGTTACCTATTAGCATTGTATCTTTAGATGAACCAATGTCCTGCACATCAATATCCTCATAGCAGCTCTTGGAAGCACTGCTGATCACCCTCAGGTGACAATTGCTTAGAGGTATCTCTGGGCACAAAACATTGTTTTTACCAAGCATGTGTTCCCTTTCACTGCAGTTCTGTCAATATTTTCATATTGCAGCAGTTCTGGGTCCTAGGAATGGAGGTTGTGCCTTCCAGTTACACTAAAAGGAGAAATCTCTCGTGGGTTTTGGAAGGGATTGTAGGTTTTATTTCCACAGGTCGAGTCCCTGGTACCCTCTGTGCCGTGACAAACTATAAATGAAAACCATTTGAGCCTCCTCCAGCTCACAGGCTGTAATCTTTAGTATCCATGGGTTTCTGGAGATGAGCAAATGGTGCATAATCAACGCTCAGAGCCTGATAAAGGCATGGATCAGCATCAATCAGGACTCAGAAGCCAAGCCCTAATGGACTTGCTGAGGAGCTCTGTAAGTGTACAGAGCACTCTGTGCACAAATACCTCCTGATGGAATGCAAGGGAATGAGAATTCATTAAAAATCTCTTTCTGCATCTCTGGCTGTACCTTTCAAGTCGCAGCCTAACTGTCCTATGATTGACACAATCCTGGCCAGACCTTTGTCTCGCTTTTTTCAGCTTCTCCCTAAGCAAATTTGTGGATATTCTTATTGTAATTATCTTTTTGTTTGCTTTCACTGTTTAACTGGTATCAAACCATAGCCCATATAAACTTCTGGGATGATCTGCTCAGGGCTCACGTGGACTGTCTTGTCTCATCCTTTCTTTTCAGCTGGATAATTAACAGTGAGATTAAATAGCACCAGACCCAGTGGTGTCAGTCTGAACATTTTCCTCAGTGATGACTGACCTCTGAAACTGCTCTGCCAGGACTCAGAGAAGGAAGTCCTGTTCCATGCAGCTGGGAATCTCCACAGGACAAACTCTAATGCTTTTTCTTTTAGTATCCCTGTGCTGGGCTCCCAGGATGAGCACTGTAAAAGATTATTGTTCTGAAGATGCTCCTGACAGCACTTGCAGAGTTCCTGCTGCCACATGGAGGACGTACTTGAAAATAATATCCTCAGATAAGACCATGGATTCAGATTCAGACTCCTGGGTCAGCCAGGACAAGGAGTAATTTCAGTAGATCTGTGTTCTAGAGGGGAGTGCAGAGCCTTTCAGACACTTGGGTGGTAAATCCAGCTGCCAAGCCCTGCTGAAACTAGGCCAGCACTGCATGTGTCTTGTGTGTCCCACCTACTCACCTGTCTACTCTGCTCAGCTCTCTGTCTCTACAAAGAGGTTGAAGCTGGGAAGAAGGGAGAGCTGGCCATGCTCATCAGAGGCCTGTTGGGTTTCCTCCTCTCTGACACCTGACAAACACCCCCCCACAGCTGTGCCAGGTCACAGGCTCAACAGTTTTGCTGTTTAAGCTCCTGCCTCTGGATTTCCTTGCAGAACCATTTTTCCAGAGAAACAGAGGGAATCCTCAGCGCTCCTAGAGTGGCTGCTGATTGCAGGGGATGAAGGAGGGAGCAGTCAGTCAGGCTTACCCAGGGAAAGCACCACCTTTAATCACATTGCATTACAACGGGAAGGCTGGAGAAGCTGAAAGCTCTTGCATGACGTGGGAATTAAAGGGCCAGGCAGGGTCTCTGGGCACTGCTGTGATACACCCAGCAAACCTCAGAGCAGTGAAAGTGAAGGGAGGTTAAATTACACAGCATGCAGTAAAAATACTGTTATTTAGACTCTGGTACTTTTGAAATTGCACTTACTAAAGATCCAAGCTGAACCACTCTCCCCATTTTACAGCATGTGATAAGAGTGGGACTATGCAAGAGATCATTTTAGAGAGCTGCAGTTCTGGTCTCAGTACCTGTCTCATCTCTGAAGCTGTTCATTGCAAAGGGAAGCACTCCCTACACAGCTGTTTGTCTGGGAGAGCTGGAAAGATGTCATCACACCTGCACCTTCTGTCTTTCCTGGGCTTGGCCCATTTTCCTGGATCTGAGATGCTTTCAGAGCCTTCAGAGCAAAGTTGAGTGTAAGACCCACTGGCTGCTGCAGACACTTCACATTCCAAAGCAGTCTGGAACAGGAGCCTGTGGTGGGTCCCAGGAGGGCTGTGGGGAATGTGGGGAGGTGGCTGATGCCTTGAAGCTCAGGAGTTTGGGGTACCTATCTCCAGAAAGACCTGAAACATTACCACAGTTGTGGCAGTGGGAGGAAAAGATGAAAAGGACCTTGGAGAAGCTGCCTGGCCCTGCTTCATTGCCAGAGCTTGTGGAGATGGGGAGGGAGAAGGTGGAAGACCAAAAGGCTCCCTGGGAAGGATCTCTGTGGACTCAAAGATGATGAATGGCCTTTGCTGTGGGGAGAGCCACCAGCACCCTCTGGTCACCTTTGCTCTCAGGCCTTTTGCATCTCTGTAGGGACACTTTTGAGTGGTTTGTCTTGCCCAGGAGGAGTTGTTATTCCCACCAGGTTTCCAGACTTTCTTTGGGTGTTCCAATACCTCTCTATGCCTCGTAAGGTGGGTGTGTGTCACAGGGACCTCACAGCACTGGGGCTCCTGGGCTTCCCACCTGCCTGTGTCCCAATGGGATCTGATTGCCTGCTGTGGAAGGGAATTCCTGCCTGCTGGCCAGCCCAGTGCTGTCACACACTGCCAGAGGTTTGCTGTGGGAGGGTGAGGATGTGAGACACACGGAAAGCAGGTGGGCTGCAGTGCAGATGTGCTGAACTGAAAAAGAGACTGGAGCTGCTTCAGTGTTTAAATCTTTTCTGTGGGGCAGGGGAGGTTGTTTTACCTATCTTCATTTTCTATTTATGTCAAAAGCCTCTTTTTTTTTTTCCCCTTTCCTTTTTCCTCTTGCAATTCATCTATTCTAAAACCTCAAGAATAAATCCTCAAGGAAGAGGAGATGATTTTTTTCCATTGCTGAATCCCTTGCCATACCCTGCCAGGTCCTGTGCTCTTTGCTGGTAATGTTACATCTGAGACCACAAATCCCCTCAAGGTTCAAAGTCACTTTGTCCCAGCATTGTGCAGCATCCCCAGAACACAAAGGGCTATAATGGAAAGAGAAGCAATTTGTGTGTCTGAGTTCCCAGACTTCATACATTCAGAGGTTTATAATGTCCAAAGGGTAGATCAAGATAATTAAATACCAATAAGCAGAGATAGATGAGCCCTGTGCAGGTCAGTTTGCTGCACAATGCAACACAAACTACCAGGAGCTTTTGAAAATGTGTTGAAAATAGAAAGAATTAAGTTTTGTTCCTTGTGCCACTTAAACTCATACCTCTCTTAAACAGGTATTAGATTAAATCTTCATCCAGTCTGATCTTCCTGTGGGAACCTTAAAAAAACCCCTGTAAATTAACTTCATGCAGGACAGGCCAGGTTGTGCCAAGTTCAAAGTTTTCTCTACAGCATGAAAAGTGGAGTAATCAAGATTTTTAAGTATTGTCTTGTTGCTCCTGTTGATTTTTTTTTCACTCATCCTGGCAAACCAAAGCTTTGCTATCAGAAATGTATGTATCACATCTGTGATGGTCAGTAGGAGCTCAGGGTTTTATCCAAGGTTTGAAATCAGACCTCTGGTTTTCCCTTGCAATATTACATGGTGATGAGCAGAGCTGATTGTATTGCATGAGGCTGTTCCAGGTCTGAGGACTGTACAGGAAATGGTGAAATAAATCCTGCGTTGCACTACAATTGGGACCCCTGAAACAAACAAAAAACCTGCCTTTTTTTGCTTTATTTATTTACATACAATTGTAGACTCATTAAGGTTGGAAAAGACCTCCAAGATTTTCAAGTCCAACCTTTGACCAATCAACGCTCTGTCAACTAAACCATGGCACTGAGTGCCACCTCCAGACATTTCTTGAGCATCTCCAGGCATGGGGGCTCCACCACCTCCCTGGACAGCCCCTTCCAATACTTGACAGCCCTTTCCTTGAAGAAGTTATTCCTGATGTCCAACCTGAACCTCTCCTGGTACAACTTGCAGCCATTTCTTCTTGTCCTGTCCCTTGTCCCCTGGGAGCAGAGCCTGAGCCCCACCTGGCTGCTCCACCCTCCTGTCAGGAGCTGTGCAGAGCCAGGAGGTCCCTCCTGAGCCTCCTTTTCTCCAGGCTGAGCTCCCCCAGCTGCTCCTCATCAGACTTGCTCTCCAGGCTCTTCCCCAGCTCCCTTCCCTTCTCTGCCCAAACTCCAGCCCCTCAAGGTCCTTTTTCTTGTGAGGGACTCAAAACTCATCACAGGATTTGAGATGCAGCCTCACCAGTGCCCAGCACAGAGGCACAATCACTTCCCTGGCCCTGTTGCCACACTGTTTTTGATACAGGCCAGGATGCCACTGGCCTTCTTGACCCCCTGGGCACACTGCTGGCTCCTGCTTGTCCCCATTTCTATTCAATAAGCAGAGCACACAGTCCACACTCTTTCTTCTCAGACTTTTAATGCTGTAACTCTCTCTGTGTTCGTGGCAGCAGCCTCAGCCCACGATGACCCCTTTGGTGTGTGGAAATGAATCATTCCCAGCAGCAGAGTGCACCATTCTGATGATGCTGTGTTATCACAAGAGCTTTGTGCTGGCCCATTGCTCACACAGCAGAGCTGCCAGGGGCTCAGTGCTCTTACAGCCTTCACAAAGAGACTCATGGGGCACCCCAGAGAGCACTGGATGCAAAAGAAAACTGGGAAACCCAAACAAGGATGTGCATTAAGAACTATGGGAAGACATATTTTTTAAAACAAAACATACTGTAGATTATTAATTTCATTAATATCAGTGTTGGCGTCATCAGAATCTTGCTGAAATCATAATCAGACATTGCATATGTCAAAGAGGGAACCATGAGTTCAGAAAATTGATTTCCTTTGCTCATGAGGTAAAACCCAGATGGGATAGGATGGGATTTGGCATTACAACCATGATGGCAGAAATCGTTGCTGCTGGTCTGCAGCAAACATGTCCTGTCTTGAAATAAAGAAATAAAGAAAATCTAATTAGCCTGGGCATGCTCTTGACTGTGAGGCTGCTGAGGCCCTGGCACAGAGTGGCCACAGCAGCTGTGGCTGTCCCATCCCTGGCAGTGTTCCAGGCCAGGTTGGATTGGGTTTGGAGCAACCTGGGATAGTGGAAGGTGTCCCTGCCCATGGCAGTGTGTTGGAACTAGACGGTCTTTGGCCTTTTAGGTTCCTTTCAGGATGGAGTGAGGATAAGGGTGGCAATTCCCTGGGAAGATAACACAAATGTAAATCCTCAAGGCTACTTTTGAGGCTCTCCATCTTGTATTGTGGTCTTACCCTGGATTTCCTTCCCCCTTGTCTGGAAAAAGTGGAAACATTTTCAGTTTCCACACTGAAGCATAAGCTTGCTGTAGCTGGAGAGGGTCTGAAGCCTGCCTGGGGATGCTATGACATACAGATCACAGCTGGAGATCCACTGCTGCAAAAGGCAGAGAGCCAGGTGGGAATGAAATCTTCTGGCTGGGACAATCACGCTCCACTTTGCAGCTTTGACCTGTCACAAGAGAGAGGCTCTTCTACAAAGCAGGGAATTTGTTTCTTCGACCTGTCAGTGCCAGAACTCTGCAATGCAGGAATGATCCCATACCCTTTACCTGAGTCCATTTCCTCATCTGTAAAAGAACAGCAAGGAAACTTGTTCCTAGCTCACCTCAGAAGTGGCACAGACTCTGTGAAAGCACAGACCCTGCCCTGTGCTTTCACCTTTGCTGTACCTCATGCTGCTGCTGCCCTCACTGACAGCAAAAACCCCCTGGCATTTCTCATTGCCTCAGTACACACACATGACTTTTGTGAGGCAGTAAGCAAGCAAATATAACGGCACAAAAAAAAAAAAAAAAAAAAAAAAAAAAAAAAAAAAAAAAAAGGAAAGAAAAGAAAAGGCACAGAGACACCTGCTGTGAGTTTATTTTGACAAGTGTCAATAAGCTGCGATCATGTCTCCAGCGCGGCTGCAAACAGAGAGGAGCCAACTGGGTAAACAAACCCAGCGGCAGAGTGCGGCTTCTCTCTCTGGGTTAGGGGCTGGCGGAGAGGGGCAGGAAGGGGCCGATTTTCGGGTGGGCTTGCAGAGAGCTCTGTGCCCTCTCGGCCGAGCCCGGCGGTGCGGGAGGAGCCGTGCCGGGCTGCGGCGCGGGCGGGATGCTCGGGAGCGCAGGGATGCGGAGGAGGGGGGCTGCGGGAGCGGAGCGGGAGGCGTGTGCCTGCCTGCGAGGGGGCATTTCTTCCCTTCCCCGCACCAGCCGATGCCTACCCTGCCGAAGCAGTTAAACGGAGGAGAGCAGCAGCCCGGCTGGCAGATTCCTGCCCTGTGATATGCCAGCCACAGGGTGACGCAAGGGCTGGAAGGCTCCGACTAACAAGCCATTTTCACCTGCGTAATAAGCGCTAGTGGAGATCCAGCGGCGGCGGCGGCTCCCGGTCCCCGCAGCGGCCAGACCCCAGCGCGGCCGCAGCATCAGCCAGCCCGGCGGCCACCGCAGCCCTTCCGGTGGCCCCCGCTGCATCCCGAGAGCCGGAGATCAGCGGCCGCCTCGCAGGCAGCATGTCAGCCCCGCCGGACCCCCAGGACCTGCTGCTGGCGGGCACTGGGCTGCACTGGGCTGCGGACGGGGCGGACCAGTACGCGACTGGGGCCCCGCTGCGGGATGGAGATGGGGCTCAGCAGCGGGAACAGCTGGGTTTCGGCTCCGCCAGGGAACACCCGCCCGTTACCATGGCGACTGCATCCCCAGGTAAAAGGCGAGGGGTACTCGGGGATGCTCAACAAAGGGGCCCTGGCAGCAGCGTCTCCCGGTTGTCTCGTTCCTGACGCTTCCTCTGTTGTTCTCCCAGGCTGGCTGCTTGGAAACATTGCTAACGAGTTAGTGAGCGCATGTAGGGAAACAGAAAATAAGGAGGAATTGCGGCCTTTGCAAATAGTTATTTTTTGCTGATGTGGGGGAGGGGGGACGCGGGAGCCAGCCAAGTTCCCTAAAGCTCTTTGCAGTTTGTTAGGCACAAGACAACCAGATTTCAGGCAAATGTTGAAAGGCGTTTGATTTCACCTGACTTGATGAGGATCTGTCCTCATTTGTTGTACACCTGTTCACATCTGGAGTGACAGATCTCAATGGATTTACTTGAGCTATTCCCTGTGCACCTGGAATTCCTGCATGGCCACTTGTATTAGTTCAACATGCAGCTTTTAATGGAGTGCTATTCTGAAGTGCTTGTACATTTTGTGCATGCTTTTGGGACTTGTTCATTTATTTGTGGACTTCTTGCTCGCTGTGTTTTCCACCTTTTGAACACTGAGGTGTGTTCGACTACAGGTGCATTCAGTTTATGGTCTGAAGGTTCATTGATTTTCAGTTTATTTTTGGGATGTGTTCTATTTCCCTTGGTTTAGGGTTGCTTTCTTTAGTAGGTGTGTTAATAGCAGGTGTATATCTGTTAATGAACCCCAGGAGGCTTCAGCTCCCCATAGCTTCTGGTAGAAATGATTTGGGGCAAAATGACTCTTTCCTTCTTGGTGACAATTCCCTACTTTCTTTCCCACTACTGTCTGTCAGAGAACCCAAACAGCCAGAAACCCCAGCCCTGGGGGAGCTGATGCATCCCAACTCACTGGGAAGTAGATGTTCCCATCACAGAGCCTGAAGCATTAAACTTGTCTTGAGTAAGTTGAGGGTCAGGGCTCGAGGCAGGAATCGATCTCTGTTATGCAATAGCTGCAGGAGCATTAGGAACTGCGTTTTTGGGCTGAGTCCCTTCCAATCCCCTCCAGTCAATCAGCACAAAGAGTAGCTGGCCAGGAGCAGCACAGTCTGAGTGGCTACGTGTGGAGCTCTGCTCGTGGCCACGGGCGCGGTTCCGCGGGGTCTGGCTGTGCGCCGGTGCCCGAGCGCGCTCCCGGCACGGACGTTCCCCTGCTGCCCGTCTGCCTGCTTGGTGTGACCGAGTTCAGGGGTGAAACAGGGTCCAACACCCCTTGGCTGGTGTGGGAAGTGTTCTGCTGTTTTGTAGCTCTGGGCAGGCAGCTCATCTGCTGATGTGCTGCTCGTTTGCTGAGCTGAGTGCTGGGTTGGGAAATGTGACTTTCCACTGGAGGCAGAGGGCTGGGAATGTCAGGCTGCTTGTGTGAGTGTGAAGAGGGGCAGGATTGGGGTCTGCCTCAACCATATAATAACATAAAGAAGGGGGGGAAATGATCTTGTGAGCTTTTTTTTTGTTCACTGATGGATAAAAATATGGCCATGCTGAATCTTAGCATACAGAACAAAGAGGGGTGGTCTCTTAAACTGTGTAAATCACCATTAAATGGAATCACTGTGAAATGGCTTACATTTAATGAAGGCTTCTTCAGGCTTGACATATCTGTAGATTTACACTTAGAAAATGCAGAATAGACAGACAGAAAGAAAAGAAAAAGAAGAAAGAAATGAGGAAAAAAAGGAAAGAAAGAAGAAAGAAAGAAAGAAAAAGAAAGAAAGAAAGAAAGAAAGAAAGAAAAAGAGATGCAAAGAAAATTTTCAGCTTTTGGAGTCCTCTGCAAAGGGGTTTTAGACATGTTTGTTTGCTTGTGTCAAACTGTGGCAAGGTGGAGGCAAAGTGAGTGATACAGACCTTTTTTTGGTGTTTGCTGACTGTGGACTGTCAGGCTGTCAAATCAGCAGTACCATAAGAGTAGTAACGTGCTTTAAACATTTCCCATTTTGTTTTCCCTGTTCAATAAAGAGCCCTTGTGTGGCTGTGTGCGTGTCTGGCCGGGCACAGCAGACAGAGCAGCATCCCAGGCAGTGCAGCCCTGTGCACGCAGTCTCCTCTGACTGTGGCTGCAGCAGCTGTATTTCTGCTCCACACTACCTAGAGAGCCACGACTCCCGCCCCCTTCACCGGGGGAAGTAAATAATTTCCTTGTTCTCTCTGTGTGACTAAGTATTCATAAGTCTCTGAATAAGAAGACTGTCATATTGTTGAATATCTGAAACTGTCAAGCTTTTCTGAAAACTCTTTATTTCTCCTGCTCAGAGAGAGATTCCTGCCCATTCCTAAGCCATAGGAATGGACCCAGCAGGAGAGACACAGCTCCAGCTTTTTTACAACACTGCCATAGTGTGACATAAACTCAAACACTCCCGACAAAATGGGCCATCTGGGGACACTTTAGACAAGGAGCAATCCATCCAAACAAGAGTGAACTGGACAGAATAATCTTCAGGTAGCTTCCCAGCACATCCTGTATCTTCCTCCACACCTGTCAGACCAGTCTGGTTTTTTGTGAAAACCATGGTTATGCTTTCTGAGGCAAGAGCAGGGTTTGGAGTCTGGGAGGTTCTCTCAGCATAAAAACAACTGAAAACAAATTGTGGGAATTTATCACAGGTTGTGCAGATATTTTCTTATACAACCTAAAAATTTGCAAACTTTCCCTGATCTTGGCTTTTTGTTTTAAGTTTGAAAACCAGCCAGGGATTGTTGAAAGGTTCAGGAATATTTTCAAGCTGGCCAGGGGCCCAGCTTTGAGCCTAGCTGGCTTTGTGTCAAAACCTGGTTCAGTGGTTCTGAATTATGAAAAGCAATGGATTTCACTCCCCATTCTTTGGATCAACCAAAATCGGCAGCAATTGAGACTGCAGAAAAAGATTCCCACGAGGAGTGGAAAGCTCAGAGACTTCTCAAGCAAAGTCAGGGCAACAGGGAGCTGCAGATCCCACCTCAGCCTTTCCTCTTGCAGGGCTCCAATGAAGATAAACTCCAGCAGCTTCTGGGCAGGGATAAGGCTGTTTCTCTTGCTTTTATCCTTGGCTCCTGAATTTTGCTGAAAATGTCTCTCTTCCTCAAATGCAGAGTTTTCCTCTTTCCCAAAAATGAATTTGGTTCAGGGTGAGAGGACCGTGCAGGCAGCTCTTGCAAGGACTGGTGAGCAAAGCAGTCCTGAAGGGCTGGTGAGCAGTTATGTGCTGGTGAAGAGAGCCCCGTGTCACCCAACACACCATCTGGTCACAGATTCTGTTATTTTATTTTTATGCACCAACAGTGATTAAAATCCCTTGACAGGAATTATTTCCAAAAATATTACCCAGGCTAACAGGCATTCCCCAGGATAAATACATATGGTTTCCTCCAGAGAAATGGCAAAATGGAAGAATGGACTGTACCTCCATGCTAGATGTGTTCTTCAGGGAAAAATAGCAGGGAAAGGGCAGGAACTCATACAAATGGTGATTCCTGGGATCAGGGAAATTTCCTGCAGCCTGGTGCATGGGTGGGTATCTGCAGGGTGATACAGTCAGTGGGGTTATGCCCCCATGTCCATGCAGAGGTTCAGAGAGCTGCCAGCTCATGCTCACTCCAGGAATTCAGGCAGGCCACAGCAGTCAGGACATCCCTGGCAATCCTGGCCCGTTTCCAGCTACCTCCAAAATCAGATCAGAGCTGCCCAAAGGAGAGGAGGCCAGTGCCACAGGGGATGGCATTAATAACTGGGACATGTCTATGGGGACACAATGGGATGGTGAATATGGCCTGTGGGAACCCCTCTGGAACAGCATCCAGGGGTTGGTTGGGATCCCCTGGGGTGCCTCAGGGGAGTGGAAGCCCCGTGCTCATGGGAATAACAGCACTCATTTGGTGTGTGCCAGTGAGGGATGGAGGGACTCAAAGCTGCCTGGATGAGACAGATGAGTTGAGGAACAGCCTCTGCCTGCTGAGGAGCAGTGGGAGACCAAATCCCAGGAGTGTTCCATGCTCTGATAGGGGCAGATACAACACACAAGTCCGTGAGGGGTGTTGGCTCCCACTGCTCTGTGATGAGGGCAATCTCTAATGTCAGTGCTTTAAGTAAAGACCTTTTTAAAAACCCTTTCTAATTCACATGGTTTGTAGAGGCTGGGTTGGGAGGGATGTGCTGAGTACCCACAGGTTCTCACCATGAGCCAGCCCACCAACCCAACCCTCTGCCTGCAAGGGACTGCAGTGAGGTGCTCCTGCCATAAGCCTCAATTTCCATTGGTAATGCTGCACCAGTGAATCTCGGTTTCTGGTTTCTCTCCAGTTACTGGCAGCTTTGCACCTCAGCATGAGAGAGATTTCTGATGGTTTTCCCAGGCTGAGAGCCCAGTGGTTCACCTGGTGGAGAGAAGTAGACATGGACACAAATGTCTGCACTGCTTGGGTTTGGCAGTGACACTTTTTGGGATGTCACAGGACAAATGCAGCAGATTCCCCAAGACAACTGGCTCTTTGTGGCCTTCCCACCCCTTCCCAGGTGTTGCTCTAGGAAGATCTCCTTCTCCCCAAACATCCATAGCAATGTGCTGCTCAAAGCCACCACACTGGAAAGGCCAAGACCCAAACCCTAATTTTTCAAGTTGCTGTAGAAAAGTCTTGATATGGTGGATTCACGGACCTAAGCATGACACAGGGGAGCCTCAGCAAGAGTTTGGAAATATGTCCTGAACTGCCAGGCAATCCTGCTCAGGTTGAACCACCTGAGGCCTCATTTAGTCTCACTTTGGAAGAATACATATTCATGCCAATTCTCCTATCAACATTTTAGTCCTTTCTGATTTAGAGAACTGAATTTAGTTTTTCTCTGTTGTCTGGATTAGCCACTCAAAACTTCTGGTCTACTGCTGTGAGTGAAGGGGACAGGGATCATTTGGTGGAGGTTCTCCCCATTCCCTGGTGTTTTATTAGTGCAAGCAGATTTTGCAGAGGGACAGAAACAAAGCAGATTTCTTCTTGGATCTTTCTGTTCTTCTAATCCTCATGAAGCTTGAAAAAGTAGCCTAAGCCCACAGTTAGCCATAAAAAAAAAAAATCCTATTGAAGTACCATCCTTCATTCTCACTTGGGAGCAATGGCTCCTGTTGGGCTTCTCCAGAAATTCTCTGCATTTGGGGTGCTCTCAGAGGTGCCTAAAACTCCTGGTATAAAATCTGTGCAGCAGTGTAGTTCTCAACTCCACACAGATCAAAATACAGCTGGTTTTTCCCTGCTCCTCACAGGGATTTAGATAGTTCTGTCTGCTTTTACTGCCACACTGATGAATTTTCTTCAGGGCTGCAACTGGGTTGAGGAAGAGGATGAGGCAGATGAAAGAGCAAAGTGGTACCAGGGAGGGTGACTCACCTGCCTTATTTTAATCTTCATCACTCAGTAATGAAGTGTTTTATTTATAGGTGAGGAACTGAGGGGGAGAGTTTGGGGAGGAGGAGAATGGCGTGGAGGGGAGAGGCTTTGACTGTCCCAGTTACTGCAGGTGTTGGGTTCTGTGAGCTGCAGGATTTTCTGGGCTGAGAACCTCCCCTGGGGTGGGTGGTTCATTATCTCTCCCTGCTACAAGGGTCCCAGGAGGCACATGTCTCCTTTTTCCTTCAGCTCTGGAAATGCCACTCAATGACATGCCTTACACCTTATTTTTACCAAAAAACCTGTATTGTGCAGGCAGCAGGCTGGGGACAGCGACCCCAGAAAAGGCCTGCATGTTGTCTCTGCTACAATCCTCCCAGAAAAGTTTGGGCAGATCCCACAGGTCAGTTTATCATAGGATACACAAGCTGTGTGTCCTCACACCCCTTCCCACCAGGGATCCTGGCCCAACTGCGTGGCCTGGACTGGCTCAGGATGCTCAGGACTTGAGTCAGGCTCTGCTTTCAGTCCTGAGGCCTGGGTCGACCCCAAGACCTAATTATTTCGTATTTTAGCTCCAAGTTCCTGAAACAACCAAGGAGTTGTGCTGCAGATCCACTTCATCAACAGGGAATGGAGTTTTTAAATGGGTGACTTCTTAGGAATTTCCCTCACTCTCCCTCCTTAGTAGTTGGTACCCATAAAATGGGCCAAATACGCACTGAGCTTTTTCATTTTTAATGTAGCATTTATGTCTGTTCTTCATGTGCTATTCTCTTACTTCTAAATTAGGACTACTTACAAAATTCTGGGGGTTCTTGTTTTTCTTAAGTTGTTGTTTGTTTTGTTTCAAAAGAGAAGGTGGCCTCCACATAGCAAACCATGTTTCAAATAATGAAGCATTATTTGTAATTAGTTTTCTAATTTAGGAGAAGCTGTAGAGTTGGCATGATTCAGCACTCAGGAGCACATCTCACATTTAGTGTTCTTGTTTTTTAAGACATTTCTGATTTATGGTCAGTTTATTCCTCCAAGAAACCTCGTGCATTCAACAGTGAGAATAAATTCTTGGCACTCACCTGCAAGACAAGACTTGTAATAGAGAGGACCTTAATCACCTATTTATGTCCTCCTTGCTTCAATGAAGTATTTAGGATTCTAATTTTATGGAACATAAGTGCATTCTTAACTGCTATTAAAATTAGGATGGTCTTAAGCATATGCATAAAGGTGAGCATGTTTTGTTTAATTTAGGGATAAATGAGGTAGAAGATATATCATGTATAAATTGGCTTTATTACCCATTAGACCAGACTGCTTCAGGACACTTGCATGTAAAATGGAAGCACCACCACTTACCCATCTCATTACAGCACTCTGAAAATTAACCTTTAAAGAGATCAAAAACTTAGAATGAAAATCATAATCATGGTGCTGTTGTTTATTTTGATCTATCGTGTGCATCTAGGTGAGAATAAAAATTGTTAGAAATGACTACATCCTGCATCAGCCTGTCACTTTCAAATACTGAGGTGTTACCTCATAAATATTGTACTTTAATATTCCTTAAGAGCAGTTTTTTCCATCTTTATTTAAATAACAGCTGATAAAAGTTATTTGCATATTTCTTTCACTGCTGTTATGAGTTGCCTGCCCTTGATGGAGTCTCCTGCTAGCAGGAGATCTTGTGTGAGAAAAGGTAGCTGGTTCTTCAGAGAGGATTTCAACACAATTGCCATTAACAGCTGCAGCATTCCCAGCATCTCCCTCCCACAGCAGTGCTCCCAGCCTGGGTGCAATGGATGCAGTGCTGCAGTGGGGTGTGTGCCTGGGTGCAGGAGGTGATGGAGCAGAAAAGATGCTTTCTGCACTGGGGTGACTCTGCAGTCCTGCAGAGAGTTCTGTCAGCTCCAGGCTGTTCTGTGCCATTCAGGACATGAGTTATGTCTTGTTTTTCAGCAGTGCTGAATTTATTAACTGCAGCTGATTTATTGCCAGTAGCTTTAAAGACATTGAAGGGACTTATTAACTGTGGCCAGTGAAAAGCAAATGCATGGGGCAGCCTTGTCAGGCTGGAAACTTTCCTGCTTCCAGTCCCTTGGGATCTTGTTCTTTTCATCTCTGACGGTTTTTTTTTTCTCCCTGTCCAGATTATCAGTGAACCCTGTGGCTGAGAAGGAGGAAACACCAAGTCTGTCCAGGGCTTTGTATCCCAGGCACAGCCCTGGGTGCCATCCCTCACCCCATGGGAGCCCCCATGGACATTTCAAAGCCACAAATGCAGAACTTACAGATCCAAATGACATCTCCAGCTTTCCCTGCACTGCATTAGTCACTGGCTGCATGATCAAACAAAAATCCTCACCCTGGGCAGGCTCTGCAGCACAGCTGTGCAGAGAAGGGCTGCAGACAGCCTGAGCCATCGGAGTTCGTGTCCATGTTCTCCTGCTGAGCCTGAGCCCCTCCAAAACACTCAGGGCACCTGTGAAAGAACTGCTGGGGAGGCAGACTGCATTTAAGCATTGTGGTCAGCTCTGCCCTTCACAGACCTAATCCACCCCCTAAGTAGAGGCCTATTCCCCCACAAACATAATTTTGCATCTCAGCAAGGTGGGGACTCCCTCACCCCACACAGGTTTTGGTGCACAGGTAACCAGCAGAGCAGCTCTGCTTGGAAATTGTTTTAATGCCAAGCTCCTGGGCAGGCCAAAGGGCTGGATCCTGAGCACAGCCCAAAGGCTGCTCCAAATCTGCCACCAGTGCTCAAGTGTTCACCTGTACCCAGGTCAGCTGCATCCCTCTCCCTGGGTGAGGCAGGACTGGGAGGTGAAAACCTGCAGCCAGCAGAGCTGGGGATCAATGTCTCATCTCTGCTCTGATCTGTGGAGCAGCATTCCATGTGCTTTGTGGGAGGGGGAATGAGGTTTCACAGTTACAGCTCTCTGCTGGCTCCTGGAGCACGGGAGGGTCTGAATTCCAATCAATCTTAATTGGGTCTTTCCCTTGATGTCCTTAATGCAGGGGCAAAAGAGATGCACTTGCTGCTCACGTGCATAGGAGATGTTTTGCATTTCGTGATATTTTCATTCCTGTTGACTTCAGCACTGAAGCACGATGCAACACACTGGAAATGAAATGTGCACTTCAGCTGAGCTGGAAGCTGAGCTGCTCTGTGCAGGTGGAGCTGTGTGATAGGAGCAGCACTCATTTGTTATCTGCAGACTGATTTCAGTAAAACGGGAGACGTCTTCTCCTGCTCCCTGTAAAAGTTACAAAAATGTACATCACAGTTTTTCCATCTTCTGTTTAGTGCTCATCTCTATTTAAGGATGTAGCATGTTTGTCAGTTTGCTGGGTTTGATTTTTTTTTAAATTTATTTTTCCCTTTTATTACAAAGGTTTATAGCTTTGGTAAACATCATTGAGCAAATGCTCTAAACTGCAATATTGCTCTGCACTAAATTTTAATTAAGATAATTGCCTTTGATGTAGGGCTAACCTAAAGATGAGGCTGATTCCTCTTTTGTGCAGCTTTTGCAGTTCTTTAAAAAAAAGACATAATGCAGCATTTATGTAGTTGCTGGTTTCTCTACTGCTCTGGGAAATTATCACTGGAATGAAATGTAGAATTGATTCCTCAGAATTTCCTGGTAATCCTGAAAGTCTCTGCTAATAATTTGTAATTCTCAAAGCTTAATTAGTTTGTAGGAAAGGCATTGGGCCCAAAGGTGACACTCTAAGATGTGTGAGAATTAAAATCCCAGAGGAGTGGCCTCCTCTGAACACATTGTTTATGGGAAAAAATAAAATAAAATAAAAGGGGTTTGGAACCTCTGGGCAGCAGCTGTGTTTATCACTTTAACTAATAAATCCTTATAGCAAATTGGCTGGTAAGTGGCATCTTTGTTGCTTGCAAGAGAGGATTTTTGTAGATTCTTTGTATTTTAGGTGGTATCTACTTTTCTATGTAGAAAGTTCTGTGAGTGTTTAATGAGGGTACATTGCACACAGGACTGAAAAGCAAAGCAAGCAATTAATTGATTGCATGGACAGATTTAGAGTCATTAAGTAAAACCTGGATTACTTTTACATGGATGAAATAGGAACTCTGCCTATGAAAATGCATACCTAACCTCTGCTGCTGGGAGAAAGGACTGAACTTCCTGAAATTTAAATTTTTTTAGAAATTTGTCATCAGACAAAAAACACTCTCCAGAAGAGATACATAGATTAAAATAGTATTAATAAAAATAGTGAAATCTTAGAAATCAGTGCATATATTTTCAAATTATTCTCTGATCAATTCATGCTTCACCTTATTTGGCTGTCAGCAGTGTTTCGAAAAGTACCTTTGCTCTTATAGGAAGACATTTATTCCAAATAGACAAAAATTCCATTTCAAAAGCACTAATTCCAGCCTGCAAAGTTCTTTATTCTATTTTAGAATTGCCATGTCATGTACATTTTTTTCTGTTGTGTTTTTTTTTTTCCCCCTACCCTAAAAAATACCACTGGAGATTATGGAGGATTATCTGAGCAGTTATCGTTGTAAAAGCCAGTTGCCATTTTGGGAATTGTTTTTTTTTTCCTCCAAGTCCTTTTGACATTAGCCTTTATAATTTGGTGCTGTGTAGTAGAAGTTGAGGTCAGAGCTGAGGAGACAGGCCTGGGGATTAATGCTGTGTGAAATATATGCAATCTCCTTCCACTTTGAACGTGCTAAGCAGACCATGTATAATCCCTGGAATATTTGGTAGATCTGCCAGGCCTTGAAGATGGCATTTGTAATATTTCTCCAGCTACATGTATTTTTACATTCTTGTCCCTCCCTGTGCCATCCAAACTCTATTCAAAAGTGAGGAGGAGGGGCTGAACAAAGACTGAGAAGGAAATGTACCATTCCCAGGAGGAAATTTTAGAGTTTGGGCTTCTTTTTTTTCCCCCTCTCTCTGCTGTTGCTTTTTAATGAATCGTTCTTCTAACCTACTTTAAATTGAGCTTCTAGCATGCTGGATGTTTTGCAGATGAATCATCCTGTGCAATGCACTTGTGCATATCTGCTGTGCAAGTACACTGTCAGCTTGTGTTTGATAACTACCAGCCAGCAGGACCTTTTTTCATGGAAGCTTGGGATGCTAAAGTCGTTCTCCAAGTGAGAATAATGCAACCACTGTTAATAAATCAGCCTGGGTCTGGGGATGTCTCACCACTTTCACTGCATCCTTGATTAGCATTATCCTCAGAGGTATAAATTAAAGAGGGAAATATATAATCTGGGAAGCTTTCCAGCATCATCTTTGAAAATGAGAGCTCAGTGCTTTGCTGGGATTTCTTTGGTGGAGGAATGCTAATAGCAATGCTGAAGATGCGCCCTGATTGCACCCTAAAGAGTAGGAAGACACACAGAACAGCTTTTTTTTTTTTCTTTGTCATCAAGATAATTTCTGATGTGATCTGCACTGGTGAACAATTTTCTGCACGGTTCTGTGAATTGATCCCAGAAGTGCAGCTTCAGTCGCTCCCTTTTTCTACTACTTCTTCCCTTTGTCTGACATCTGCATAAAACCTGGTGCCTGGTTTCCCACCTCAGCCTGCAGACAACTGCCTGCAGCTGTTAGAGAGTGGATGGAGTCCCTCTGAGACACTGGCCAAAGCCTGAGTTTCAGCAATAAAGATTTCAGGAATTTCTCCTGACTGCTCCTACAAGGTGTCACTACAGCTGGATGGTAACTCCTGACACCTCCCTCCCTGCCAAGGGAAGAAAATTGTGCTGCAGAACTTGCTGATTTGAAAAAAAAAACCAAAAAAAAAAATTCACAGGGAGGGTTTGATTTTTGCAATGTTCCAGCTGTGCTAAATGAGCAGAAAGGGGAGTTTTCAGCATATCAGCAACATCTTGGAAATGGAAATGCCACATCTTCCAGCACTTTCTGAGTAGGTTTTCCCCTTCCCTGCCCACAATCCACTCGGGTCTTTGGCATTGACAGGAGCCAGGAGTTTGGCATGACTTGGAGTTTTGCTGTATAATGTCTGTGTTTCTATTTGCCATCCCTTGGCCAGCTCTCTGGCAACATCTCCCTTTGCTTTCCAAGAGCTGGAGAAAAGCACAGAATGCAAGACAAAGCTGTTGTTCCTCAGGTTGCCTTCTGGGGAAGATACCTTTATTACTATTTTTTTGATGGAACATCTGATGCACAGAAGGGTGAAGAGTCTTACAAACCACCCCCAGGAGCTGCATTTGAACTCAATCTGGGTCTGATGGGGCCCAGGCAGTTATTCCTCTCCCCTGAAAAAATGTAGGGCAGTTATTTTTACTTAGCTCCTGAAGATATTTTTTTTTCCCCTGCATGTTATCACTTTTAAATTAATATTGAGGATCCTTAGTTATGTTTTACAAAGGCATTCACCCTTCCAACTCAACAAAACAGGGGGTATACCATGTGTTATTTGCCAGCTCTACTGACTTTGGTAGATTTGCTGAAGCAACATGTTTTCAACATTTCCAGACATTTTTCCTGTGGAGCTTTCTCTTCCATAGAATGGTTTTGTGTTTCCCCTTGATTTGAGATGAAAAGAAAATTGAAAATAATATGAAATTTTCCCACAGGACAGAATTTCTTTTGCAATAGCTCAGCTTCTAGGTAATGTCAGGAATAACCCAAACCACTGTGCTTAATTTCAACTCTGCATTTATGACTTATTCCTTGACATTTCTGTCTGAAGAATAACGACATAAACGTGCTTTACTCTCAGCTTGAAAATGCCCATTAAAACTGAGAGCTACTGCAACAGCAAGCAGGGTTTGTGAGCATCTATTTAATGCAGTCAACAGGGTTGTGACCTTGGTTTTCTGTCACTGGAAATGAAATTGCCTCCTGGTCCAGCCCATCTCATCGAGCTGTAACACCAAGCAGGTTATTTTCTCTTTATGGCAGATGACTTTGCCAGCACTGTGGTGAGGAGGGCATGAAGTGATCCCCAACCCAGCAGCTGCCCAGGGTCCTTGGATTTAAATAATTATCATAGAATCACAAATCACAGAATAGGTTGGGTTGGAATGGGTCTTAAAGATCACCCAGCTCCAGCCCCCCTGCCATGGGCAGGGACACCTTCCACTATCCCAGGCTGCTCCAAGCCCTGTTCAACCTGGTCTGGAACACTGCCAGGGATCCAGGGGCAGCCACAGCTTCTGTGGGCACCCTGTGCCAGGGCCTCACCACCCTTACAGCAAAGAATTTCTGCACAATATCTAACCTAAACCTACCCTCCTTCAGCTGAAGGCCATTCTCCCTTGTCCTATCACTGCATACCCTTGTCCAAAGTCCCTCTCCAGCTCTCTTGGAGTCCCTTTAGGCACTGGAGGGGGCTCTAAAATCTCCCTGGAGCCTTCTCTTCTCCAGTGTGAGCAGCCCCACTGTCTCAGCCTGTCTTTATAGATGTATTCCAGACCTGTAGTAGCTCTCTGCTGGACTCACTCCAACAGGTCAACATCACTGTATAGTGCTCCTTCTTTACTCACTTAAAAATGTGGCTTGCCTGTTGATGCCAAGCAAGGGAAGGAAAGTGAAGGAAGACAGCAAATGAAACTCTTTCTTCTTAATCTCAGTACAAGACCTTCCTTTTGGAAAAGCCCTCCCCTTCTCAGGCAGTGTGAGCAATGCAGTTCCCCATGAGCAGGAAGTGAAGCTTTAGGAGCCACCAGGTTCCCTTTCCTGACCCTGAACTTGGAGCTGCAACTGCACCCTCAGATTTGCTGTCCTACTTGTTTTAGTCAGCTTTTCAGGAAATAAAAATAGTCTGTTCCAGAAGTTTTCAAGCAGTTTCAGTCCTGTTCAGCTGCATGGCAGCAACTGCTAGGGCAGGTGAAATCCAAATCTTACCTGGAGTCTTCTGCTCCTGCCTGCTTCCAGCACCAGCTGAGCCAGGCTTTTGTAACTTTTAGAAACAAAGAGCCAGATGTGAGCAAAAAACCACATTGAGCAAAGAATCTGCAGAACTGCTCACTCAGATTTCTGGTTAAAACTGCTCTGCTGTGCCGGGCACAAGCCAGCTTCTGAAAAGATTAGTTTAAAAAGCTGGTTTCTAACCTTGTCCGTCATAAAGTTGAGGAGGAAAGGGGTGTTTGCTCCTGGTGCTTGGTGAAACTGAGAGGAGAAATGAGCTTCACTAAAAATCAGTGTAGGCAGAAGGGTAAAATTGTGTAAATGACACAGGAGTGTCAGTCCAGGGAGGAGAGGAATTCAGCATGGAGGGGAAATTGGATAGCAAGAAAAGAAATCCCAACTACTCTCAAGAATTTGGATTTCTCAAGCAATGGATTTCTCACTAGTTTATGAAGGGATGTAGTGATGGGGGTTAAGGTTATAAATTCAGCAGTTGCCTTTTGGTCCACGTCTCCTGTGCTCACAAGATCTGGAGGCGAAGTTTGCCTGCAAAACCATCTCCCTCCACCCTTTGTTCAGTTGGAGCAATTAACATAATTGCATTTAGAAAAAGCTTTTGAATGCATTTTTGCTTCTCAGTTACTTCTTTCAGTCAATTGAAAGGGCATGAAATCCCCATTCTTCAAAGCTCAGACAGGTCTGTTGAGCCTTTCACCATGTGAGTGGTACCTGGAGGAATGCTGTGCTACAGCAGGACCTGCCTCACCTGCTGGGCTCACTCTCCAGACTCTTGGAGGCTGGCTGAGCTCTCCCAGCTCCTACATCTAGCCCTGGGAAACCACAAGGAAAACCACGAAAAAGCAGAATGAGTCACCTGTATAAACATTTGGAATAAACAGGAGGAGGTTATGCAGGGACAGGGCACCTCAGCAGGAGGAGCCAGCTTCCTAAACATGGGATGGGAAACCCCAGATGAATCCATCAGGGAAGGACTGGGGTGTTGAGGGTCACAAGACAAACCCAAACCACCACAAGCTGCAAATCCTGTGCTGTTTTGCTGTTGCTAAACAGCAGATGCCAGGCTGAAATGTGGAGATGTGTTTTTTATGTGCAAGATGCAATAAATGGCCTGGGGATGGGCTTGGTGTCCAGCCTGGAGCACAACACATCAGGAGAAATGCAGAAAACCCAGAGGAGAGGGAGCAGAGTGATCAGATGTCAGGGAAATACAGCCTGGGAGGGGAGATTGAGAGAACCAGGCTTGTTTAAGCTAAAAGTGAGAATTGCTGGGGCACAGAACAAGATCAGTCTCTAAGTGCTTTGAGCTCATGAAAGCCCAAGCAAAGAGCTTGAGCCACCCTGATCTCCAGGAATGGGTCTGGCTTCAGCTGCAACATTCAGATTAAACATGTGGAAAAACCTTTGGAGAATGTGGACCTGTGGGACAGAGAAAACACAGCTTGCCTGGTGGGTGCTGGCTGCAGCTCAGGTGCTGGAGTGGGCAGTGCAGAGGGACATCACCCAGATGGCAAAGAAAGCTGTGCTGCTGCCTGGGGCCAATGATGGGATCAGGTCTTTCAGGTCTTTCTGGCCCTGTTTTTGGTGAATTTTTAAGCTGAGGTAAGATATGGCAGCAGGAAATACACTAATTTTTTATTTTCTCATCTTATTTTGGTTCCTGCCTGGTACAAACCAGAAGCTTCTCTTCCTCTTTGGAAATGTGCATCAACCACAAGTCACAGAAAAGTAGGAATGGCTAATATTTTTGTGTTTCAGTGTATTTTTATGGTATTTATTAATTTTCTTAAAGAAAAATAACTTTATGTGTGTTCTGTGGGGAAAGCCCAGCTTTCCTTAGGGGGAGTGGGTGAACTGACTCCTGCAGACAAATCTCAACTTAGCTTTCAATAAGTTGGACAAACAGCAAACTTCAGCACTAAATAATAAGGATTATTATTAAATATTATTATTATTAATAAATGAAGGCTTGGCAGAGAGAAATGATAGAAGATAAAGTGTGCAGAGATAGCTGGATACTAATAGCTGGATACTAAGTGCATAGTGCCTGCATCCAAGGAAGGAGGAAATGGAAAAAGATACAGCAACTACAGCCTTATTAAACTGATTTAATTAGTAATGTTGCAAACATAAAGGGAAAATGGGAAAAGTGCATTTATAAATGTGGACTGTGAGGACAAACTTGATCATTTACTTCAGTAAGAGATTGATTGATTTCTGACAGGTTTTCAGTGAAGTTTAAATCCCAGTACTGCTTGGAGCACCTCGGCTGGAGAGACAGGCTGAGAGATTTGGGGTTGTTCAGTCTGGAGAGGACTCCAGGGTGACCTCATTGTGACCTTCCAGTACTTAATGGGAGCTTTTCTAAAAGAGAGACAGGGCAGAGAGTGATAGGACAAGGGAGAATGGGCTTAAACTAAAAGAGGGGAGATCCAGACTAGATACTGAGAAGAAATTCTTCACTGTGAAAGTGCTGAGGCCCTGGCACAGGATGCCCAGAGAAGCTGTGGCTGCCCCTGAATCCCTGGAAGTGTCCAAGCACAGGATGGATTTGGCTTGGAGCAACCTGGGATGGTGAAAGCTGTTCCTTATCTACCTGGGATGAAGCAGTGAAAGCAATGAGAGTGACATCAGAGAAAAAGAGTTGAAATGTTAAATACCTAACACTTGGTTCCAATGTTTTTTATTTGCTTTGAAACAGGTTAAATTAAATTTAAAAAAAAAAAAGGAAAGAAGTCCAAGTTCAGTTTTATAAAAATTAATTTTCCAGCCAATTCTTTTAAGTAAAAATTTTTCCATGCTTCTGAAAGGGTGAGGAAATAATCAATGAACATTGTTTGGAGAAATGTAGCCCCTCATCCCAACTGTGCTAATATTGGTGAGAAAACAGCATTTCCTCAGACCAACTTGTGAGTCAAATTTGGAAATGATTCCCTTTATACTTGGGCTCTATGGACTGCTCATGAATATTAGAAGTGTGAGCTGTGCTGCTTAATTGTAGGTTCTTGTATGAGTCACATGATTATTTAATGAGGATCCTTGATTGGAGCCATGAGCAAACACATCTCTCATACACACTTGATTGTGCCAATTTCAGGGCTCATTTTCTCTCCATGCTGATACAGAACACATTTGTCATTGGCCTTGGCAAACACTTCTCTGCCAGAAAAAAATCATTTCTCAAGTATCAACAAAAAATGATGCATGGATTTAGCTAATATAAAGTGTGTAATATAGAACAATAGTCATAGAATCACAGAATCTTTTAGGTTGGAAAAGTCTTTTAAGATCATTGAGCCCAACTGTCCCCCCAGCACTGCCAAGGCCACCACTAACCCATGTCCCCAAGTGCCACATCCACATTTCTTTTAAACCCTTCCCCACTTCTGTATCACCTCCCCTGTAATAAAACCAAGAAAATGACATTAAGATTCACTTGTGAGATACACTTGGGTGGCAGCAGCATGTGGGAATTTTATTAGGTGAAGTCAGAATCCTCTTCAGGAAAGCTCTTCAGAGTTTTCTTAGCTCTGCTGTAAGTTGGGATCTTGGGGTTTTTTTGTGTTTCTGGTATGTTTAAGTTTCTCCTGGGTGTGAGGGTGGCTGTAATTCTCACCTCAGAACAAGAGTGGGTGTTGCAGCTCCAATATAGCTGCTCCAGTGCCACATCTTCTGCCCATCTCTGGGTCTCATCCTGCACCCAGCATTTGTGGGGAACCACAAGGTCCTCAAAAAGTCATAGAAAGGCCTGGTTGGAACTTCAAAGGTCATCTAGCTCCAGCTAGAGGAAATGGGTAGTTTTTACCACTTGTGGTACACTGCTTGTGTGACAATTTTCTCATGAAAGTTTGTTTATTAAGTTTGGGGGAAAAAAAACCTTTGTCTTTCCTGAAGATTCTATTAAAGCTACACCAGATCTCAGGAGAGCCTTCTCTGAAGTACCATTTCTTTGGTTTTAAGTCTGTGTTTCATGAATATAAATAGGACATGTGTGATCTTCCCTCTGCCTAGCAGCAAAGGCTGATGCTGATTTAAGACAGAGTCAATGACCTGTCTGGATTGAAAAATAATCTTCATTTTTTTCACTGTAAAGGTCAGTGCAGTTGTACCAGTCCAGGATACCTGACCTACTTGATTGCTGAAGTTACAGATTTTTTTTAATAAAGTACAAAAATGAGATTATCTCTCTGGAAAGTGACTCCACAGGTACAATCCAGTCATTTTCTGTTCCAGCTATGATTCCACCATTCCAAACACTGACAATTGTTTCCCAGCTCAAGTGAATGTTGTAAATTCATTGTGGTGGCATGGTTATTTCCAAAATTCCTTGGTCTATGTGTTGGTTTAAATTATTAACAAACTGTCCTTTCAAACACACTGCCAAGCCAACCACAACCCCTGGAACAACAAACATAATCAAAATCAAATTATTTCCAAAACACAACATTGTTTTTTGAATAGATTCACTGACCAATGACAGATTAAGGAAGAAAAAAGGGAAAAAAAATAGCAGGCTTGGAAATCTGAAGTTGGGCATGGATAAACAAGAGGGGATCATGGGAGTTCTTCGAGTATGCAGAAAACTCATGTTTGGGAAGAAAAAATGGAGAATGGTTAGGAAAACATCTGGCAGGAGTGATGCCAGATGGTTGTTTCCTTTTTGATTGGACCAGTAGTTTTCTCATAAAATATGAAGACCCAGTTTTCATGTTTTTCAATATTTACAGATCTCAGTCTGTATGTAAGAAAGAAAATAAGGTCTCAAACAGAACTCTGTGCATGCTTAAAATAATCTTGATATTCTCTGCTTTGCTGACTCAGCCTAAATGGCCTGAGATTTTGAAGTTCTGGGAATGCCCAAATCTTTTACCAGTTGCTGGTCTGGGAATGCCACACCCCTATAAGAGAAAGGATTTTATTTAGAGAGGCAAACTCTGGCCACTTCATGATTAGAAGATTTTAGCTTATGTTCCCACCACAGCAAATTCTTGTTGACCTGGTAGAAGGGTGGTGTTGACTGGAATAATTTTCCTTAATTTCTGCTTGTGGCTGGTGGTGCAGCTCTTGCTTGAGAGATTTGGTAACCTCAAAAATGTTTTCAGCTGCAGGAATACACTTTCCCCATCAACCACCATGAAAAGCCAAGGACAAAATCCATTTTTTAAACAGATCCCTAGACTTTTGTTTTATGGCTTTGAGGTATCATTGTTTTCCCCACTTAGAAGGGAACATATGCATTTTATGTAACCTTGAGTGGCTGTAACAGCAAATTATTATGTTCTCTACAAAACATTTGTGTTTTCTTCCACAGACCAATGGTCTTAAACTCATAAAACCTGATATTAAAGTGGTGTTGGATTGTGGGCATTTTTTCATTTCATTGTGTGCAATGCTGAGACAAATTTCCATACAGCCTGAAATTCAAATTCTGGGATTTGAGTGGGGCTATAGTTAACATCATTATCCTATGGGGCTAAAACATTATTTCTGAGGAATTTAGAGAAGTTCTTTTGCTGTTTTCTACCTGGGGATTTCTTGAGGATATCTTGAGGATGCTCCCATCCAGCTGGACCTCACCTTTGCAATACAAGATGCTCCCATATTTTAGGGACCCCCAGGTGCAACCCCACCTGCTGAGACCCTCATATTTGGGGGATCTGAGGGGAGGACAGGCACAGATGTAGGTGTTGTGAACACACCTGGGAGGGCTCCAGACCCTGCTGTCCTGTTCCAGCCCTGAGTCACTCTTCTGTCACCTCCTGCTCTGTGTCCCTGGTGCCATGTGGGCCACCAAAAGAAAGTCAAACCTGTACATTACAGGGCACTGAAAGCAAATCACTTCCTACTAAGGCAGTGAATAGCATTAAATTTTTTAGGGGCTTTCTTCAGACCCTTTTTTAGGGTCTTACTTCAGTTTTCCAAGTTTCAGTAATTTAAAATTCATCAGAACTTTGCCAGCATAATCTGAATAATGCATTTTTTCACGCAAACACACTTGGGTATGTTGCAAACAGATGGTGCAGTTGTTTTGCCTGAATGATGTGCAGAGGTTTTGGTGGTCAGTAAGATGGGCTGGAATGAGCAGTGTGGGCTCAGCCAGGGAGCTGAGAGAAGAGGTTATTCCCTCTATTCAGCCAAGGGTAGATAGAAGGGAAATTGAGCTACCTCTGCTTTGAGCAGGGGTTGGGCTGGAGCCCTCCAGAGGTCCCCTCCAGCCAGATTTTTCCTGTAATTCCTGACTTTTAAGACTCTGTTTTATCACCTTTCTTTTTGCTCTTCTTCTACCTCCTGTTCCTGACCACTTCCTGTTTTCCCATTATAGACACAAAGGTAATTAGGGATATTTTAAAAGTAGGCTGCTGGCCCTCAAGGCACTTCTGCACCAACAAAGGGCTTGGGGTGCTTCTCAAACCCAGCTGCATTTCTTGTTGCTCTGCTGTGTAAGTCTCTTCACTCCTTCTGATTCACAGAATGAATTAATGAAATAAAATATATGTATTTCTGCCTGAGACTAGGATTTTTCACTTTCCTCAGGAAAACAAACAAACAAACCAAATAAAAAGTTGTTTTTATTAAATCCCAGGTGTTCAATTTTCTCCCTGCCATTTCCTTTCTCCTTCACTTTGGAAACCACTTATTACTTCTATGAAAAGTCAGCTTGGGAAAAGACACTGCACAGAAATTGCAGTACAGTCTACCACAACCACTGTGTGACAAAATCTTTCTTCTTAGCTAAAATAATTGGCTGAATTTGGCAGAAACCTCCAAACATTGGTGTTGATCGAATGTGAGCTTTTTGCCCAATCACTTTTCCAGACCCCAAATCTTAGCCATCTTCATTCCTGTCAGGGCAGCAGGGAATTCCTGTATCCCTTATTTGTGCTACAAAGGCCAGTTTTTAGCAGTGTAAAGTGGAGATTTGCACTGGTGAAGCTGCTGCTGGTTTCAAGGACGAATAATCTGGCAATGGAGTGGTTTTTTCTTGTCTTATAGGAGAGAAAACCTGGGCTGAAACTAAGGAGAAATGTGAAGGTGCAGGGATGAGTTTTCCATGAGGTGATTTGACTGGGCAACTGGAATGGGGACAGCCACCTCTTCTGTGCACATCTCCTTTCCTGTCTTTGTCCCTCTTTTCCCCATCCTCAGCGATGAGGAATGGTTTTCCCTCGGAGCTGGCGCTCTTTGCCAGCAGCGCTTTGTGCGGCGGGGTGGTGATAACAGAATAAGGGCAAGGTAGTGACAGAAGTGCTGATGTTTGCTCGTGTGCTGTGCTGTCAGCTCATGGGTGGAAACCTGATTAGCACTTGAAGTCTTGATTTCTCCAGGAGAAAAAGTGTTTGGCCATGAATCTGCTGCTCCCAGTTGCACAGTGGTGGGACCCAGCTCACACCAGCTGGTTTGGACCAAGGCAGAGGGAGGAGAGCAAGAGTGTCTGGCCACATCTCTCCTGCTCTGGGTTGGTTTGTTTATTTTCTGGCCTAATTTCCATGGGCAATTAGGAAAGCACCAGGTGCTTCTCCTGGTGTTCTGCTAACTCTGAGGTTGTTACAACTCTTGAGCAAAGCAGGAAAGGAAAAACGAAGCACCAGGATCTATTTCAGTCAGCAGCTGCTGGCATTGAGGGCAAGCTGGACCCAAAAGTGGTGCTCATTTTGCATTCCTCAGGCCTTGACTTTCTCAGGAGAAATTCCCTCTGTTGAATGCTGTGGTATGAGGACAGAGTGGGATGTGGGGTGGACATTCCCAGGGAGGAGGTCCAGTTATAGGGGATTACATGGAGATTGTAGTCAAGTGGAAGATGGGAATGGCACACAGAGGTTTCTAGGATAGAGGGGTGAAGGTACTGACAGAAAACTCTGCTGTGCTTTGCTGTTGGGTTATAGAAGCTGTGAGGTGGGCAGTTCTGCTAAATAACATTTATTTCCTAAGTGTAGTTTTCCAGAAGTCCAACTGTGCTGCTGAGCCTTCCTTCCTAAGTATTCTAATACAGTCTGCCTCAAATACAATCTGCTGTGCCATTTATCTGCACAATGGAGTCTTTTCTCACAGCAGAAACCCCAGCAACCCTTAACTGGGTGGAGTGGAAGAAAACATGTATTTGAATCCTGAAAAATATGAAGCCTAATGTTAAGCCCTAAATGTGTTTTGAAAGGAGGTCTAAACAAAGAAGAAATATTTACCACGGATATTTACTACCTTTTTTTTTGCAGAATTCTGCCTCTCTGTTGTTCCCTTGAAAAATCTCTGCTGGAGTTCCTGCAGTGAGACCAATGACATCCACAACATCTCTGCCACCCCTGCATGGGCTGTGCCCTGCTGTGAGTGCCAAGGGTGACATGTGGGGTGGCAGACCTGGACCCTTGGCCACTGCAAGCCAACAGAACTCCTCTGAGGTCTCTGGTTCTTTGAGTTCAGGTGGGCCATGGATTTCCAAAGGCCCATTCCAAAACCCTTCTCTGCCCCAGGACTATCCTTGGGAAGGGTGAATCTAATCCCTCATGGTTTGCACTTTGTTGAATTTTCCCTGCTACATTCCTACCTTGATTATTCCAAGAACATATTTGGCAATTGCTTGGAGGGCTTTTGGATTCCCCTTTTTGTTTTCTTTGGATTGCAGGCATGGAAAACTGCATGCACAATATGCTAAATACTTTCATTAATTTCACACCATTTACGAGTTTCTCTGTCTCCTGACCCCTCACAGCAGCTGACTAAGCTGGGGTTGAACTTCCTCTAATCTGCAAATTGAGAAATTTGTCAGCTATATCCCTTAGCTGTGAAACAGGGATTATTCCAGCATGGGTAAAATCTGAAGGCCATCAACTGCTCTAGTTGAGCTTCTCTCTAGCTGGGAGCAGGAATTCACATCCCCCTACTATAAAACCAGCTGGGTGGGTGCATTGCTGGGGACTGTACACCACCTCTTTTAAATGCTACACTTAAGCCAGGGTGTCCTTTGTTTATGTTCTGAGTGGGAAAATGAAGCCCTTGGCACTGTGCTCTGTTACAGGAGGAGTTAATATGTGGTCTGGTATCCAGGCCATTTCCAAGGAGATGTGAGGTTTGCAGGTCATCCCGAGTATCCAAGCTTGTCCTACTTGCAAGCAACCAAGCAGGTCTGATCCTGCTGGGGAATGGAACCTCATCCTGCTTGGTTTTGCCTCCCTTTCTCTCATGAGCACCAGCTGGACATCCCTTCATTTGCTCCTGTAACTCCCCACAGGAGCCGAGTCACAGGGTCCCTGCTGCTCCCTGTTGGTCCCTGCTGGTCCCCGTGGCTCCTGTGGCTGGCACAGCCCTGGTGTCAGACAGGTCCCCTCCCCACCAGCCCGTCACAGCCGGCCCCTGCTGACGCCGCGTCTGAGATGCCTCCTGCTTCCCTCCTTCCCATCTGTCTCCTGGGGAAAAGCACAAGGAGCAGCCTTATCTGCTCTGACAGGCAGGGTTATGCAGAGGAGAGCTCCTCCTGGAAAGCAGATGGGGCCAGTTGAGAGTGGACAGAGAGATGTGCTAAATAAATCTGGACCAGCCAGTGCTTTGGGCAGGTGGTGGGGAGGACCCCTGTGCCAGGCATGGAAAGGTAACACCAGGCACAGCCTTGACTTCTGGCTGTTATAATCTGGTAAAAATCCCATGCAGGAGCTCAGGGACATTGTTGTAAGCAAAATATTTACTGCTGTCTCTACTGAATGATAAAAAACCTGCCAGATCCTCCTGTACCATGGTGTTTCCCTTATGGGAGTGGCTCTACTCCCAGGCTCCAGCTGAATGCGTGTGCTGCTGAGTGGGATGTGAGGATTTGCTCTGCAGCTATGAACATGGTTTGTGTGCCCTTTCTGACCCATCCAGGCAGACACCTGGGGCTCAAGAAACAGTTAAATGCATCTTCAGGATAAACTAGGAAAAAATAAATGGGTCTCAAGGGCTATGAGCAGGTTTCAGAAATATTTCTGCTTCTTCCTTTGATCTGTTCCAAAGAGGAACTAGCTGCTGTTCCTGTGTTTGTAGTAAACTGCAAAAAGGGGCATCCTTCAGAAGATACTGAGCTGTGAAAGGTGGGCTCACACTGGGATGCTGAAACTGAGGGTGAAACCCCAACTGGGCAAAATTCCCATTGGTGGACCTAAAATTCTGGAGAAGGATCATTTTTCCTGACCTTCTCCCCTGTCCCTGCTCTCAGTGAAACCAGGGAGAGTCCCAGGATGGTACATGGCAGTACCTTGTAATGTGCACAGGATCACTGGCCTGGCAGTTTTTGAGGGCATCAAAACACATCCCAGTAAAAACAGCAAAGGGAATGGTTTCCCTGTCCATAATAGGGAAAACTCCTGGAGGTGTTTGAAGAAGGTGTTTGGTATATTTGCTATAACTTTGTTTTGACATTTTCCGGAACATTTCTCACGTTGTTTGCAACCAGAAGCCAGAATTTCCAGGTAGTTGTTGCTACTAAAAAATTGAAATTCTTTGATCTAGGGCTGTTCAAAGCAACAGAGACACAGTGCAGGACAGGGAGAAGGAGGAGGGTCAGGAAGGGGGTCAGTCTTCCTGGAACAATTTCCATGTCATCAGATAGCAACATTTTCATGCTTGGAATGAAAAACAAAAGGCTTTGACCCAAGAAAAACTCAAAGTCCAGCCTGGAATAGTTTATTCTATTTTCTGTGTTAATAGGTTCTTGTCTCCATTCATGTGTCCAGAGAAGGGCAATGGAGCAGGGGAAGAGTCTGGAGCACAAGTCTGAGGGAGCTGGAGGGGCTGAGATTGGGGAAAAGGAGGCTCAGGAGGGACTTCCTCACTCCCTACAACTCCCTGACAGGAGGGTGGAGCCAAGTGGGGCTCAGGCTCTGCTCCCAAGGAACAAACACCAGGATGAGAAGAAATGGCCTCAAGTTACACCAGGGGGAGTTTGATTGGATAATAGGAAAAAATGACCCCCCAATGCCTAAGGGTGGTCAGGCACTGGAACATTGCCCAAGGAACTGTTGTAAATGCCATTCCTGCAAGTGTTCAAAAAAGATGTGGATGTGGCAGTTCAGGACCTGCTTTAGTGGTGATCATGGAGGTGTTGGGCTAAGTGTGTGACTTTATGATCACAGAGGTCTTTTCCAGCCTTAACAATTCTGTGATTCTGTGATTCTGCTCCTGTTAGACTGTGAGCACCTGAGAACAGCCCCTGCATGTCTGTCTGCCCATTCCATTCCATTCCATTCCATTCCATTCCATTCCATTCCATTCCATTCCATTCCATTCCATTCCATTCCATGTCCAACTGCTTCTCCATCACTGGGAAGCACAAGAAGGAAAGTGCAACAACCAGACCTCACAGTCTGCTGGGATCCAGCCCTTATTGCCCCATCTTGCTCTGCAATCAAATGGTTCTAGCAGCCTATGCAAACCCCTCAGCCTTCTTCTTGTGTCTCTTTATAAATAGCCAAGCATCTTAAGGCAGACAGGGAAACCCTGCTGGGATGCTGCTCTTTTCCCAGTGCTCTGGATTTGAAGCATTTCCTTTGAGATTCACCTTTAAAAGGACAAAAATGCTGATGAGCCTGAGATCAGGCAGACCCCTGGTTACACTCAGGAGCCTTGAGTGGTGTTGTAAATGAAAATCTTGCAAGAAGGACTAACACAGTCCAGGGCTGCACCTCTCTGGGAGAAGGGATCTCTGGGAGCACAGGCAGGGATGGGCATTGGCATCTGCCTGGGGGGATGGACCTGCAGTGTTGGCCACTGGCATTTATTCCCTGTGCTCCTGTTAAGGTTAATGGCAACCTCTAAAGGAAAATTTTAAATACCTTTTTTAAAGGAGTCAGTTTTAGATCAACTGCATTTCATTTGTCTTTTGGGCTGGTTTCATGACATTCAGTGTAAAGAGGTGTAAATAGGAGGGGACTTGTCCCCGTGGGTTATAATCCTGCTGACTTTAAAACATGCCCATGGTGGGGTTTTCCAGGAATGGGGAGAGTTAAGTGAAAAAAAAAAGACTCCATCAATCACAAAATCAGAACAGATGATCATGAAACACAGGGAGGAGTTTTTTTCCACTCTGTTCAGTAGGAAAGGTGCCTTTTCCAGCAGCAGTTCTGCCAGATCCCCTGCAACCTGCAAGGAGCTGAAGAGATGTAATAAAAAAGAGAACAGTGGAAGTACATCCTGTACTTTTGTTGTGGTTTTGTCCTCACAGTGCCTTTGGACAGCCACTCTTGTTGAGGTGGGAGCTCCACTGCAGCTCAGGGACTGCCCAGCAGGGCTGGGCTTTATGGTCCCGGTGCTGCTTCCCTCCTCCATCCTCCCCAAGCTGTGTCTGTGCAGCAGGCAGGCCCTGACTGTGTGGGCTGGGGGCTCCCAGGGATGTCTGACATTCCTAACCAGCAGCTTCTTCTCAGCAGCTGAGCACGCCAGGCACTTTAATCACCTTCCTGCTGGCAAACACCCTCCACTGCTCTCCTAGGACGAGCAGAGAAGGCTCAGGGGGGCAAACCTGACCCACTGCCACCCTAGCCCAGGTCTGAGGGGACAGGGAAATTGCTGAGCTGTTCAGAGCTGGAGAGTGGGCTGTGGCAGTCATGAGCACAAAGGTTTTTTGGGCTGTGCCACGTGGGGGACTTTCTGCTGTTGGGAGAGCATCCTCCATGGGCAGTGGTGCAGGGAGGTGAAGGCTCCCTTTAGCCATCAGGAGAGCTCAGCCCAGCAGGGGTGGCCTCTGTGATACCCAGGGATGGCCTCTGCACCTGCAGCTCGTGCAGTATTTCTGCAGCTGATCTGGTCAATGGGTTTTATCCTCCTTAGGTGGAGGAGTGACCCCTCAGCTGTCCCAGCCACCAGAGAGCTCTGTGGCTGCCTAAAGGGAGCTTGTGAAGCATCATTTCCACAGCCTTGTGCAGATGAATTAGGTTGCAGAGAGCTCACACATAAATAAATGCAATTTTAGGACACACAGGTTAGCAGTGGTGGAAGAACTTCTTAAGCCAGGGTTTTATCCTTCTTTCTCACCCATAAAACCTGTGGGGGCAAAGACACAAGTGTTTGCTGAAACTGTGCAGTGAGTCTGCTTCAGCACCAAGGAAGGGAAGGTCCGTGGTGAAAAGTGGCAGAACTTCCCTAAAGCCTGGAAAATACCAGAGGAAAGTATGGCAAGCAGGACAAAACCTTGCCTCCAAGCCATGATCTGCTGCAGGACTGGGGTGTCCCCTGAAAGCCCTGCAGGGAGGAGGATGAGGAGGAACAGGAGAAGAAGAAGGAGGAAAAAACCCCCAAGGACTTCCTTGCAACGTACTGGGAGGTGAGGGGAAGCCCTTCTCCAAGGGGATGTCCCTGGATTTCCAAGGTGCCTCTGGCATTTCCCCTTTCCTGTGCCACACTGACACCCTTGTTACACACCAGAACTCAGTCCCAGGCTGCTCCCTGCATCATCAGCAGCAGCAGGAAATTCACCTTTGCCCCCACCAAATGTGGGTGTGGGAGAGCCCCTGCCTGCACTCCCTGGGCAGGGACTGAACTGCTGATTAGCAGCCCAGGCTGAGGCTGTCAGAGCCAAAGAGGGATTTGGAGACATGCCTTGCAGTCCTGCTGGTGTTAAAACCAGTAAGTACCTGAGCCTAACACAAGATTTCTGCCTGCATCCTAATCCTGGAGCTGGATGTTTCAGGGTTGCCCCTCCTCCTCCTCAGAGATTTCACTATTAACTTGCAGGCTGCACCAAGCACCTTCAAGCCCAACTTTCACCCCTGCAGAAATTCTTGGAGTTATTTGGTGGTGAGCAAAGTGACACACAGAGACCATGGCCCTCCAAATGTCACATTTAACCATGCCCTTAAGGTGAAGGCAAGGAAGTGTGCTGGATTTTCACTTGTATTTATTACTATTCACCCATGGAACTACAGGCCATGGACCAGTTTTGTGCACAGGCGTTCTCCCATTTTTTGCAGCCCAGTTTCACATGACAGCTATAGCACAGATAATGCTATATTTGCATATAACAATATAATTGTTGCTGCAATAACAATTTGTTGGAATGTGTTGGACTCCAAACCTGCTTGGTAGTGACTTCTCTGGCAGAGGGGAGAGCCCCCTTTTAGCAGCACATGGAGAAATGATGTTGGAGAGTTTCTCTCCAGCAAGTAGAGCCCTCTCAACCAGAACCCTTATGCAATTATGTGTGGTTTTTTTGACTCCAGCTCCTAAGAATGTCTTTCTTGAATAGCATGTTTCTTGCTAGTTCGTTCATCTGTGAATTTCCCTGGCAGGTAGCGTATAAATAGCTCTGAGACACAGGCGATCCACGAGTTCTTTTCAAAATACAGCATTGAGTCATTTTAAAGCCTCCTACTGTAGCTCTTTTACAGATTAACTCATTAATTTAAGTGTAAGATTTATGCCTGAGAAAGAAGGATAAAACCCTGGCTTAAGATGTTCTTCCAACAAAGTACCTTGTTTGAAAACCACTAAATGAAATGTTGTGGGAGCTGGCCTGTGAAGTGAGCAGGGGACATCTGCCCATCCCCACCAGGCTGCTCATCACCCAGAGACTACACTGCTTTCTAGAGCCAGGAATAGAAACCAGAGTTCCTCTTTCCCAGGAGCCCTTTGCCATGTAGGGCAGAGCAGCCCAGCTGGTTCCCCCCATCCTTTTTTCTCTGCCTGACCCCAGGCACCACTCAGCTTTCAGTAATTAGGGCAGAATTAGGGCAAGATCCCAGGGGATGGAGGCTGCTGGAGCAGGGCTTGCACAGAGGGCAGAGCTCTTCTATATATTGAGCTGAGCCTCCTTTTCACCAGGAAATGTTTCCAAAGAGAATCAGGGGATTTGACACACTTGTACAGGTCTGGCATCCCAGCAGGTTACAGCAACAGCTCTGCCCCTGGGTATCTAGAAATACCAGATGTGTCTGGGTGCATATTCAGATAAACACCTGCTGTCAGTGCACTGGGCATCCAGAGCTTCCACTGGCATGGGCTGGAACACCAAAGTAAGCAGGAAAACCTAAAAAGACATAATTTCTCTCGTGCCATTGCTCATGTGCAGTGTTAACAGCCTGAGGAGCAATACGGTGTGGCTGGTGCTGACTGCACATATCAGATGAATAACCTATTTCATTTATTTCATTCAAGCAATAGGAGAGCTCCCAAACAGACAAAAATGAAGTGTCCTGCTATGGATTTACTTCCCCATTAAGTTAGACCAAATTTTTGTTTGGGGTTTTTTTGTTTGTTTGTTTGTTTCAGGAGGAGCTCTGGGACTGTCTGTAAATCTGACGTGGGATATGCAGCCAGACCAAACCTGCAAAGAGAGTTTCAATAGGATACCTGGGTGGAATTTTCCTTTCTTTTATCATCAAAACATGCCTGACTGCCGTGCCCAGAGCTGCTATCTTCTTTGCTCGATGCACTGTGCACATGTATATTGGAATTAGTCCTGTGCCTTCAGTCCATCCTCCTGCAATGTGGCATCAGGATCCTGCCCTCAGCATGAAATGCAGTAGTGACTTGTCCCTCCTGCAGGGTCGAAGGACTGCAGGCAAATTCTATAAACCATAAACATCTCTGACATCTCTAAAAGTTCAAGGTGAAAATCAAAAATAGCCTTTTGATGCCTGAGATTTTTGATGCATCTTCAGCTTGTGGTTCTGCTGACAGGAGCTGTGTGAGTCACACAAGCCACCAGCTCCCTGCTGTTTCCCAGAGCACTTTCAGGTGTCCTCCTTGGGACACTTCTGCCACATCTGCTGTCAGCCAGGGCCCACAGAGCAGCAAGATGCAAAGGTGGTGCCCACAGGGACACACCACAGTTTATTTGGGGCTCTTGGGCTGGGACAGACACTGTGAGTGGGAATAATCTGCTGAAGATCAGGCCCTGGGCTGTGTTACAGATGGGCCACAACACGCTGAAGTTTGCAGTCTTAATGGCTGCTGATGTTATGATAAAGTAATACATCAAAGTAAAAAGTGTTCCTTCTTAAAAACCATGAATAGATTTGAATCCATCTATTATTGAAAAGGCAATAAGCAATGTGCTGTGCTGGGTCTCTTACAGGGGCTCCATGGTGCATTAGTGCATTGCTCCTTGGCTCAGGAGGTTGCACAACTTGAAATTGTAGTTACCATCCTGGAGAGTTCAAGTATCCATAAGGGCTAAAAATACACAGGGAATTGTGGTGCATGAGCGTGGGCACTTGGGATACAGCAGAGTTGAGATGGAAGTGCAGGAGGAGGAGCACGTGGCCTTCTCCATTCACTGGAACAGTTTAGTATGAAAAGAGGAGAAAAAAGAAAAAAAAGCAAAGCTAAAGATCAGTTGCATTTCATGGATGGAGGGTTACTGGTGGCAGGAAATGGTCCTCCTTGGATTTAAATCAGAATTTAAAATTGCATCATTTAGTCTGACATCCTGCAGAACTCATGCTTAAAGATTTTATCTTATAGTGCTATGGCAAGGTCAAACTCACTGTGTCAGTAATTACCTTAGAAGTCAGAGTGTGTTTCTGTGCATGTCCACATTTGGGAGGGATGGGAAATAGAAGAAGCCTTTTCATTTCTTCCTAGCTTTTGGTATATTTGAAATAAGTGAATTCCCTTATGTTGTGTGGTTCTTCAACACTTTTAATGGATTCTAATTCACATGTGCTGCCTCTTCCATAGTGGGTGTGGAAATATCAAGGCCAGGTGAGTAAACAGATGGGGAAATGAGGTGGAGTGCCCAAAAGCACACACCCCTCCCCAGACCAGGCACAGCACGAGAGTTTGCAGCCCTGTGCTGTGTGCAGGACCCCATCTCCCTCTTCTGTACCATCCACGAGCCTGAAAACACACAGAAAAGACAAGTTTTTGTCTTTTGCTCTGTGGCTCAAAGCTGGAAATTATTTCACAGCACTTCTTTTAATCTTATTTGGCAGCTTTTTTGTTTAAAAACAAAGGGGTTATGACAGCACTCACAAGTGTTTGCTGGAGTTCTGATCAAGTGCTGGGTGGCTCATCCAGCAATGCTCCTCTTCATTTCTACAGGGCTATTCCTTGATAATGTGGATATTTGTTATTCATAATCTGCTGCTGGTTACTCTCATCGTCAGCTGAAGGAGACAACATAATGTGAGTTAATTGTTTAGTTCCACAGAGTCTAATGAGCAGTGTATATATCCCAATATAACAGCTTTCCATGGCTCCATGGGAGAGGATATTAAGTGTTCAGTGACAACATGCAAATAATGAATGCATTTGTAGAAAGCAGAACTGAGGGACAATAAAAGGGCCCAGGTTTATGGAGCATTTATTCAAAACTAACAATGTGATAATAAAGGAGATCGAGATAAAAAACTTAGATATGCCATTTGGGAACTCAGTTGTAATTCCTAGCTTTTTAAAAGTTCAAGCCTTTTACAGATCTCATTGAAAGCAGTGGGAGGACATCTGTGAAAGATGTGGCTGTTCAGTGTCTGGTTAAAAGCAATCCAGCCTTTTTGTCTGGCACTGGTGATACAGTTCCCTCCTAAGAAAATTTCTTTCCAAACTGTTTTCATCAAGGCAGTGCTTGATTTTTACTTCCAGCCCGCAGAAAACCATGGATCTCAGGTGAGCACACTCAGAAAATGCCTGTCTTATTATCATATTCATCTTATAATATCAATCAAGGTCAAGGCACTATTGAGATTGGTACTCTATGGATATGTAATAAGAGAGATCCTCCCTCAGAGGTGCACAGAACCAAAATAGTAAATGGTCCCAGTTCCACTGACATGACTTCTTTGTGTTCCCCATTTCTCCTTCACTTTCTGCCTCTGGCTTTTCAGGCTGTAGCCATTTGGGGCAACACTATCTTCTTTTCTCAGCTTTCAGCATACAGCAGTATAAATCACTACTGGGGCTCCTATTTCAATTCATTGAAATTCAAATAATTGATAATAACAGTACGTGCATGACAGTAATGGATTGTGTTCTTGTGTGCAAGAACACAGATTTTTACAGCCCTAAAGAACCAGTGCCTCAGATGTGCACTGGAGAGGCAGGTGACATTTTTAAGAGCATCTCTTTTTGGAAAGTATGGCTTGAAAGTCAGGCTTGAACCTGTTTGGAACCTATTTTGGGCACCCTGCACTGATGTATTCTAAGAACAGTGCTGTGTGGAGACACTGTAGGAGACAATAAACCCACCTGCAATGCAGAGTGACTGAGCATGAGTGGGGAGCAGTTGTAGCTCCTCATACAGAGCAGCACCAGCAGTTGCTCCTGCTCCACCTCTGCTTTTAGCGAGCACAACAGAGCCTTTGAAGAGCTCTTGAAATTCCCATGTGGCTTCTTAAGAGACAGGCAAGGCTTTCCAGGCTGGCTTTTTAAAAGCGTATTTCATTTTAATTGTCTGTTAAATCTAGATTATTAGAGATTTCATTGACCCCTGACACAGTGATCAAAGGACATTTGCCACACTTGATGACAGTGACAGCCTTCAAGTAGAAGGATAAATGAATTAGTTGGGTGATAGATTTCTTTCTTTCTCTTAAACACCCAAGCCAGAAATCAATCCTTATAGTGACAAGGTTTAGTGATGCTGAATTCCCTTGGCATTACAAACCCTCTCTTTCTTCCCCTACCTTAAACAAAAAAAGAAACCAGGCAGATACAGCCGATGCTGTGCCGCATCCCACGCGCTCATGTTGCTCCTGCAGTCTGTTGCTTTTTGGGATTCACACACACATTTGCATTTGCAAGCGCCACTATTGCTTTGCAGTAAACACTGCTCACAGCTCTCTCCTCAGAGAATCCAGATGTTTTCCTCTCAGGACTCTGCATTTCTCTTTAGATCTCTCAGCCCATTGCTGCATGCACTGGGTGTTCTTTGCTTCTGCACAGAAACCCCGATCCTCATGGCAGAAATTGCGTTTCGTGGTGAGGGTGTTGATTGGGAGAGAAAGGTATTTGTCTTCCAAAAACCAAGTTTCAATTTCATTCTCCTGATTCCATCAGGTGCCCATGGATAGTTTTGTGATAGGAGCACTTTCCCCATACAGCCAACTCTGCCTCCATCAGCCGTGTGCTCTTTGATTGCACATGGTATGTGCAGGTATTTGCTGGCTTTTGGGAGGTGAGTAAGAGAAGGATTTCATTTTTTCAGCAGCTGAAAGGGGGGGTGGAGGGGGGCAAAGGAGAGAAGACATTCAGCTCATTTTTTTTGGCAAAGGAAGGAGCAATCTGAATGAACAAAGGGGTCAAACCCCTCGTGTTGGTGAAGAAATGAGGAGTAAATCCCGATCACCCTGAAGCCTGGTGGAGTTTCCAGTGAGTGCCAGGATCAGGGGATATCATCCTGTGAGGTGCTGCTGCGAGATCTGGAGAAGGGTTCATGAGTTTGCTCTCCCTCCCCCTTCAGCTCCGTCTCTGTGGTGTTATAAGACCTCAGACTTGGCCTTCAGAGCTGATTTCCAGAGTCAGAGCAGCAGCTGTGATGGCCTGGGGACACACGAGGCACAACTGGGAAGGAGAGATAACAACTTCTAATGGACCAGCTAATGTTTGTAGGGAAAACTGACAGCTCCCAGGCACAAGTGCTCCCTCGTGTCTCCTCCTGTTTGCCAGGGGCCGTCTCCAGCATTGTGGACATTCAGAATGAGGATTTGCATCTCCAGAGCACCAAGTTCCTGCAGACCAGGATAAAGGACCAGCCCCTCAAGCTCAGCATATGCAGAGGGTGATTGTTACAAGTCAGCAATTCTATAATTCTGTTTGCATCCCTGGGTAGGAACCTTTTCTTTCTTTTTTCCACATGATTTCCCAAATCAGGACACTAATCAGGTTCAGATGTTTATTGGTAGCAGTCACAAGCTGCCTCTTTTCCTGTTTTGCTGTAGTAAAGGAAAGGAGAGGGGTTTTAACAATGTTTAGGCATTTACTAATCCTTCTAGGTGAGGTGTGCAGGAGCTGTATTTTCTCTAACCCCACTGGTGTGTCATCCTGGGGGACTGAAGTTATCCTAGAAGAGTGGAATGGTCTAGCAAAACAGTAAAAACAACAGCATTATAAAAAGAAGGCAGATGAGTGGTGGCATAGTGTGTAGTCTGATGTATACTTGAAGAAGGTTATAAATACATGTTTATGAATGTACCAGCATTAATGTCTGCTGAATGAGAGACATGAGCAAAGAGGAGATCAAACCAAGAGATGGCTGCACACAAGGACACAGTTTTCAGACAGGAGACATCTGCAGAGGAGAGAGAGAGACAGAAAAAAATATGTCCCTATTACAAGATTTTTGGCTGCAGGCAACCACAGGCAACCTCCAGGGAAAGTTCTGTGGAGGCACCAGAGCAATCCAGTAGAATGGGAAAAGGCTGTTTAGCAGCTTACCCTGTGGATGGAAGCACTCCTGACACACCCTGCTCTGCCCCTTGTGCTCCCTGGTCCCAGCAGTGCCACTGGGGCATCTCTGACCCCTCCTGTGCTGCTTCTCTTGGTCCTGGCCCCCCGCAGCTCAGCACTAGCCATGGGGCTGGCCATGCCACCAGCGTGTCCCCTGCCTCACCTGGACCCTCTGTCTCCTCTTTTCCTCTCTCTATAACTTCCTGTAGGAGGGAAATCCTCTACTGGGGCTTGGCATTTTGCTGTCTTTTTTCCAGAGGTGGGTGGAGATGGGAAGATAGAAGTAATTTGATTTTTTATGTTCTTTCACCTTTTGGTCTACTTTATAACCTCAATCTGCAGGAGAGGACTCCCTCTAGGAGGGAACCAGGATGTGCAGTACCAGGGCTGTATTCAGGGGGGTTTAATTTGGAAAACATTCAATGTCACTGCCAGAGGCCAGTGTTTTCCTCCCTGCACAGGCAGTGACTCAGCTGGTCTCATGCATGTGGAAGATCAGGGGCTCAAGAGGGATTTGATTCAGCATGACCTGCTGTTTCAGCTGGTACACATGGCTTCCACAAGCTCACAACTTATCAAAACATGTGCCTGCAACTGAGCAGGGAATTCACATCTCATCTGTCACTGGATTGCTGGCTTGCAGATGGGGGATGCTGTTGAGGCAGCGTGGGTTTGGGTGAGGATTTATTACAGGACAAATGCTGAAACCATTAAAAAAAAGGGGGGGGGGGAGATGAAGTTTTCAGTGTATTACTTGTGAATGGAGCTGCTGACAGCCAAATACTTGAGCAGATGTAATGATCCATTTCATTGCTTGTTGAGCCAAAGCAGAGGGAGTTCCCCTGCCTTGAGTAGCTCTGCCTGCATCCCCCCCTTACTGCACAAGGTACCTTAGTGATATCTTTAGTACAGACTAACATCTTTATGTCTTAAAACATGGAAGTTTCAGCCAGTCAATTTGAAATTTGAGATTTGCAGTAGCATTCCCACTCATGCTGCATTTAGAGGGTGGATTCCATGCCCAGCAGCAAGGACTGGGCTCTAGGCTGGTCCCAGCTCCTCAAAGCCATTCTGCCTTCTGCACTTACCAGGAGAAGCAGCTCTTTAGTGCCTGAAATGGCTGACTACAACTCTCACTCTTTCCCCCTAACAATTACAGAGCACAGGTGTTTCAAAGCTAAAATCTGGAAACGAAAAAAGCATCTTAGATACTTTACCTCTCCCCTCCCCTTTCTACTTAAGTGGTATTAAGGATTACCACATGTGGTTATATAATAATTTCCGCTCAGCCTAAGCTTTTTAGCAATTAATTAGTCAGGGATTTGAGGGAAAATATGTCTAAAATGGTTGAATATTTGCTTACTGGTCTGCAAATGTGCCCTATTTTTTGTAGCTGCTGTTCTAAAATCCTAAAAAGGAATTTTTTTTTTAAAATTGGAAAAATCTATGACAAAATTTTTTTGTTTCATTTTATATATGTTTATTGAGTGACTGTGGGTAGGGAGGACATGGGAAGCTAGCACACAGCAGCGAGAACATCACTACTAGTGCCAACAGGTTATGCAGAGCCTTTTCCACCCAGCCAAAGGCAATTCAGGTACTTCTCTTTCTCAAAATGCTGTTTCCTCACAGTGTCTCTCAGACAAAACACTCCTGTAGCCCCCAGCGTGGCTCTAAAATTGCTCAGAGCTGAAGAGTGTGAGATCTGCTTCATTCAGGGCCCCAGATCAAAGCCATCCAGGTTGTTAACACCATCCTCTGAGCCGTGGAACACCCTGCTGAGTTAGCCAGGACCTTTCAAAGCTGCTGGTTCCCAACAAGCTCTGTAAAACCTTTGACTGCTTCAAGGTTTATGGGTGAATTGTGCAATGCAGGGGCTCCTTTATTTACTGCTGTCTCCCACCAAAACCCTTATGACAAGGAGAGGAAAAATCAATGACCTTCCTTGGCTCAGAGGGGAAACTTTCCTGTGATCTGAAAACAGAGGCTGTGCCCTGTTACAGATATCTACAGACACAACTTTCAAAGCATAGCTCTGGGTTTTTTCAGCCCTGTATGTGCTTTGTTGAGATGCTCCTTATCCTTTGGAAGATACCACTGCTTTTTCCTCCAATCCCTCTCCTTTCTCTGTGCTAAAATGGGCTGAAGAACATCTTTGTCCCTAATAAAAATCCCTCTGAAGGAGAGTCTCCAACTCTATGGGCTTCCCTTCTTATTTCTGCCTTCAGACACCAGCTCACAGCAGTGGGACGAGTGGGTGCTAATTATGGAGAGCCACATTCACAACAGAGCCTTGCTGCTGGTGAATACAGAAAAATTGCTCATTAGAGCAGCATGGTATTCAGTCAGATTGGCTTCCCTAGATATTAACGTTCTGGCATTAATGCAGACTGGCAGCGTGATACTTGAATAAAACCATCTCAGGATAAGATGTGCAGAAGGGCTTGTGAAATGTTTGTCCCACCTGTGGGGTTTGCAGGCAGTTTCTGCTGGGGGCTCCCACGTGCTGCTTTAAAAAAAAAAAAAAAAGTAAAACAAAAAACAAACAAAAAAACCCAAAAAAACCCCCACCAAACAAAAAAACCACCCTTGGATTTCAGTATCTCGCACATACAATTTCTTGGTGTTTTTTTTCTTACCTCACAGGTCATGGTGCATCATGCATATGATTTATTTTGCTGGGATTAGACACGCTGTGCTTGATTCTCTTGCTGCCCATCCAACTTTTCCCTGTACAGGCTGGCGTGGCAGTGCTGTGCCCACGGTGCAGGGGTCAGGGCTCTCTGCCTGGTGGCTCTCTGTGCACAGCACGGCGTGTGTGACAGTGAGGCCACCCTGGGAAATGGATTGTTGGTACCTGTTTATCAGCAACTGAGAGAGACGGGGACTCGGAACACTTTTCATCAGAATCCAATTTTATTGAGACCATACAAAGACTTATATACTGTTTCAGAAGGCCAGAAATGTTTGCTACAAAGATTAGGTTACAGTCAATCTTATATTTATTGCATCATTCCTTTGCTTGCAGGTTCATTCACAAGGAAAACTCTCTTATCTCAGCCTAGGAGGTCCTTTTGCTTCTGGCAGGGCATCCTGTTTATCCATTCTTCTCTGCTGATGGTACTATCTGTTTTGTGCATTCCCATACCTGTTGTACAGAACAACTTCACGAAGGACGCTCAGCCAAAGCTGCTTTGAACACAAAAACCCTCAAGTGCCTTGTTTTAATGCAGGGGTGCTTCAGCATGGAGGTTTTATAAACAGCAAAAAGCAGAGCTGGTGGGTGTGTGCTGCAAGCAGAGGTGCCTTTCCTTGGGCACGGCTCCCCTGCAGCATCAGACACCCCCAGGTTGGCTTTGCAGAGCTGCTGGGCACAGCCAGGGCTGGAGCTGCTGCTGGAGCCACGGCCACAGGGAATTCCTCGATCCCGTGTCCCGACCCCTTCCACCTCCGGACTCCCTGGGCTGATGCTGCAAACACGCACAGAGGGGACAGAGCTGTGCCGCGGCCAGCAGAGCTCACCCAGCCACACACATTCAGAACTTCCCCTCCTACAGCTCCCCTTGGCCTCCCACACCAGCGTTTGCTAATTAGCTCCGCTTTGTCTAATTAGCACCAAACGGGAGTGCCGCCCTCAGCTGCCTCTGCGCTTGCGAAGAGCCCAGAGCTGAGGGTTTATGTGGGGGAGGGATTGCCCTGGGGTTTGCCGGGTGTGTGCTCACCCTGAGCACCGGGAGCGTGTGTGAGGGTCTCCTTGCACTGCTGAGGCACCCAGAGCTGAGGGTTTATGTGGGGGAGGGATTGCCCTGGGGTTTGCACGGTGTGTGCTCACCCTGAGCACCGGGAGGGTGTGAGAGGGTCTCCTTGCACTGCTGAGGCACCCAGAGCTGAGGGTTTATGTGGGGGAGGGATTGCCCTGGGGTTTGCACGGTGTGTGCTCACCCTGAGCACCGGCACGGTGTGAGAGGGTCTCCTTGCACTGCTGAGGAACCCAGAGCTGAGGGTTTATGTGGGGGAGGGATTTCTCTGGGGTTTGCCGGGTGTGTGCTCATCCTGAGCACCGGGAGGGTGTGTGAGGGTCTCCTTGCACTGCTGAGGCACCCAGAGCTGAGGGTTTATGT
>VWZP01003327.1:40901-150123 GCA_013396995.1 Dicaeum eximium | reverse complement strand
GAACCCAGAGCTTAAGGTTTACTGTGGGGGAGGGATTTCCCTGGGGTTTGCACGGTGTGTGCTCACCCTGAGCACCGGGCAGGTGTGTGACAGTCTCCTTGCACTGCTGTCACCCTGTTGGTCACTGCAGGGGCCGGGTGTACCTGCACTAAATTGTCCCTCAATTGCCAACCTGTTTCTTGCCTCTGAGTTTACTGTGTGGGCTTTTTTTCCTTCTCTTTTTTTATAATGGTCATGGTATTTTGCCTGTAGTTTGCCTTAGGAAATAGAGTGTGTCCTACATCTGTATCTATTTTAAGACTCTGCTCTATTGCCTGCTACCAGCTGGGGACATGGCTGGAAGGAGTAGTGGTTTCATGTTGTAACAGGAATACTGGGTATTTCTATGAGCCTATAAATATGAAATATGTTTCTAGCCCGGGATATTATGCTGTTAGGGATAGTACTCACTTCACCTGGCTTTAGTATTTTAAAAACTGGCTTATCTTGATGGAATAAGATCTATTTACAGATGATGGAGAATAAAACACACCCAGTAAGAAAATTGTTTTGTTTCTAATATTTGTATTTAATCAAGAAGAATATTCCTTTCCTTTGTGTTAGTCCTGCTCTGATGTGTTTGGGTTTAAGGAAGCCAGTAGGGATTATGTTATGAAAACCTTTTAATTTTTGTGGTCTGTCCTGATTAAAGTATCTGGGGGCCATAGCAATTTCTTCCAAAATTAAAACAGACAGACCCTGTATTTGTCAGAAAAGCATGGGAAGGTTTCCACATAGCTGAAATTCAAAGATTTGGAAGCAGGTGCCTTTCTTAAGGTTTCACATCTGTTGTTTATGCCTGTGAAGGTCTCCTAGTCCACAACTCTCCAGCTCAAACATTGGATCATGTTCATCCTGACTGCTTTGTTGTGTCCCACGTGTGTTTTATTCAGTGAGTTGAATAGCATGGTTTTAGCTAAATCCCACTTCAGGCAGTAATGTGGCTCAGAACCTGTTCCATGTGGGAGCCCAGGGGTCTGACTGCATCCTCTGTGTGTGTTGGCCCCATGCTGGAAGGTTTGATGTCCTCAGAAACCCCTGGGTGCTCTCCTGCCACAGCTCTGGGTGTGCAGTTTCAGGTGATGCTGCACAAATACCACTGTGCTGCATGCCATGGTGCTTGTGGTCACAGTTTAAAAAAAAAAAAAAAACAAACAAAAAACCCAAAACACAAACCAAACCCTGAACTGACCAACCAAAACAGAAAAACCTTCCAATAAGCCCAAAAAACCTCTGTGTCCAGAGATGGCCAAGAGGAATCCCAGGGCAAGTGTTTTGTGGTGTCTGTGGATTATTTTTTTTTTTTAGTGTTTTGGCCTGGGTGAGGAGGGACAAGGGTACATAAATGTGACCTTTTAACTCAAAGGTGAGGAGCTACTTGGTAAACCTGGCCTAAACTTCCATGGTTTAGGGTGGCTTTGTCTGAAGTGCTTCTGTTTTGGTTAAACAGCTCTTGGCTTCACAGAGCTGGATAGTTGGTGGGTCTATGTGCTGTTCATTAATTCCCAGGTGGTATCTGTTTTCTGAAGGGTCTCTCACTGCATTCAGTGGTTCTCCAGTTTTTCTTTTCCAAGGAGGTCCAAAACCATTTGTAAACTTGCAGGTCACCTCTGAGACTGAAGAGGAGCAGAACTTTCTCAGTCAGAGTTTTCCAGCCACTTCCATCTAATATTTAAGGCACAGCATAAAAGTTACAGTTTATGCAGTAGTACCAGGGAGTGAATTTTGTATTGATTTTTAAATTAGTCGTTTTTAGCTTACTGTTTTATGCATCAGAAAATGGCCTCAGCTTCATTAGGAATGCTGTATATTATTAATATACATCATTAATTTAGTCTTGGCACTGGGCTAGTAAAAGCACTTCAATCATTGCCCTGTCCTTAAAGTTGGACAAATGAGGTGGTAATAAATGTGAAGGGGAGCAAAGCCATTTCAGAAAGGAGCTGTTGGTCCCAGCCCTGCTTTCCTCACACTTCTCTTTTTTTGGGGTCACTTGCATCTCCAGCTGGGTCTGCACAACAGGTGGGTCTGGAGGTGCTGAACCCACCATCTGCAGATCTGATTTTTGGCACCTAGGCCATTATTTCAGAGGTTGGGAAGCCCAAATAGTTGACAAAGCAGCTGATTTGGATTAAGGAAAAGGGATGGGGAGGGAATCTGCCCTCCTCTAGGACATTAGTGCCTTGTCCTTGTTTTCAGGAGGGCTGGGCACAGCTGCACCCCAGCAGGGGAGGTGCAGGAGCCTCCATGCAGCCAACTGGAGATGGAAAGTACCAGTGCTACAGGCAGGCCTCCAAGGCAAAGGACCCAATTTCAGTCCCTGTTCTTGTGCCGGTTTATTTATAAGCTGTTAAAGATGTATAAAGTGATTTTTGGAGCAGGCAGTGGAGCCTGTGCCTCTCTGCTTCCAAGTGCATGGTCAGACTGGTTACAGACCCCTGCTTGCTTTCCCATGTCCTCTTTTTGGTGTTACATTCTCCCATACTGGACACTGATTTTTCTCAACAGGCATAAAAATCGAACTTCTGCAGGGTATGGACCCATCCTGGCAAACCAGCAGCCCTTCTGTGCAGGTGTTTCATGTGACACTTCCCACCAGAATTACTGGTGGTTGTATTCCTGCTGACTGGACATGGCTCCATCTTCTCTGCCAGTTTTCTGGGCAAGTGGCACTCACTAATTTAAAAATACTTTGGGTTGAGCTCTTCTTTGGAAAAGAGCAGTAATTTCAGCATTAGATGTACATTGATAGAATGGCTTGGGTTAGAAGGGACATTAAAAACCATCTTATTCCACCCCCCCCTGCCATGGGCAGGGATCCTTTCCACTAGACCAGGTTTTTCAGAGCCCAGTTCAGCCTGGCCTGGAACCCTGCTAGGGGTGGGGCATCCACAGCTTCTGTGGGCAACCTGTTCCCCATCACCCTCACAGTCAAGAATTTTTTCCCTTGTATTTATTCCTCTGCTCTAAAATGATTTTGCTGCTTGCAACCTGCTTGCTTTTATGGCATTCTGAAAATGAAGTTATCATTGTTCTGCTAATGCAATTAAAAGAAAAATGTGGAAAGAGACCCTGATGCATCTGATGAGTGCACTTGTTCTTCTCTGGCAGTAATCTATTTTACACAAACGTGTGATTTTGTAGCAAGGCCACCTTAAAAATGAAACAAACAAAAACACCTCAAAGCACTTTGTGGGCATCATGATTCAGCCAAGTTATTTGCTGAGTCTCTCGTTGCACAGATATTGAGGTGTGACATCTGGGCTGGACTGGTGGTGCTTTCAACTATCCCATCCCTCTTGGTGTTAGTTCAAGAAATACATCATGACAGATGGTATTGTTTTACAGCATTAATATGCTGTGCAAAGCACTGAAAAGCCCTGAACCTTAGGAAAAGCATTTTGTACATTGGCATTCTAGAGCCTCTTTAGCCTCCTTAGCATCACTTACAGCTGGACACATGGCACATAGAAGCACTCTGGATGTGCCTTTAGGAACAAAAAAAAGATAATTTTAAGCTCTTGGGTATTTGAGGATGTATGAGGCAGCAGGTATTGTCACCCTGTGGTTTTATTGTTGTAAAAGCAATTGTAGTAAAAGTTATGGTAATCCCTGGTGCTCTGCTTCAAAGCCCTTTGAAGTCTGCAGTAATGGCTCCATGGAATCTTGGCAGCCTTTGAGTCAGTGTTCCCATTGTGGGGTGGCACTGATCAAACCTGGGGCTCCAAAGCTCTCTTCACAAACACCTCTCACTGCGCTTTCCCCATCCTCCAGGCACTCACAACCAGCATTTAGAAAGTTTTCTTAGATCTGTTGATGAAAAGGGCTCTCTAAGAGCTCGGTATTGTTCTGCCATCACATGTCAGGTTAGTGGGTTACAAGGTCTGTGCTAAGTGAGGAGCTTGCTGCCTTGGATGTCTGCAGGAACCCATTTACCTCCACTTTCATGCTCTGATGATGGAGCTTTCCTTTTGGGACCAAAATCTATTATGATCAGTCCTTGACCAAGCTCAGTAAATGCCTCTCCATCGCTGCTGCTTTGTCTGGATGCAAGAGTAATGCCCTAAAAGAGGCTTTTAAGTTTGAAAACATGCTAAATTGAAGCCTTTGGGTCTGTTCTAAGCATGGGGCTGTGTGAGCCCCCAGTGGTGTTTGCTGTGGCTCTAAGGGATGGCCTGCCAAGGGGACACATGGCAGACACCCATTTTGTGGGGTGAGCAGTGACCTGAGGTGGCCATTCACTTCCCTGACCCCCCCATTGTGGCTTTGGGCACATTATTGAGATGTTCAGTCTCACAATTTCTCACCTGTGGAATGGGAAGGGCAGCTCCTCTTGCTGTCTGTAGCTCCCTCACTGAGCAGCAGGTTGTTGGGTTTATTTTTTTTTTAACTGTCTTTCTTGCTAGCACTGCCACTCACTTGGTGGCACCTGAAAATGCATTTTCCAATGTAATTGTTCTGACAAACCCTGTTATTGGCTGACTGGGGACCTCCTACTCTGCACTTAGAGATTCAGTGCAGGTCTTCCTGAGAGTGAATTTAAAAAGCAGTGAGCCTCTGCTCCCAAGGAGCAGTTCCTCTCCTTGTTTAATAATGTCTATAGGAAAATTCCCATCACTTGGCACAGTCCTCCTGTCTGCCTGTGTGCTGTTCAGATCATCCCAAAGGGTCTTGTAGCTAGAATCTGTCTTTCTACCAGTTCTGGGCTAAGTTCTGTAGAAACTTATTAATTCCTCCCCTGGTTTGTTCCTATAGGGGATGGAGGTGATGTGACTGAAGGCTTTATGTAAGTAGAAACAATTCCAACTGCCTTTATTGAGTTTCCAGCTATATCTCAAATATGTGAATAGCTGCAAAACTGGGATATCCATTCCTAAAAAAACTCTACAGGTAAAAATATGCTTTGTAGCAGACCTGGACTCTGCTGTGATCACGCAGCTGGATGTGGAGAGCAGTTTGAGAATTGTCTGTTATCAGCTAAATATTGTGCTGAGCCCCTGCACACACACCCCAGCCTGTGGCATTTGCCTTTCCACGTTAGAGACCTGCTGGTCAGGTAGTTCTGCACAAAATGCATCCCCAGCCTGTCTGCAGAGAGCAGAGGCCTTGGGGCTCATGGGCTGCTTTGGAGGACAGTATGGATTCAGGTGATGCTGTGAGTAGTTTTTTATTTACAGCTGATCCCAGCAGACAGCAGGTAATGAGAGCACTTAAGGGAAGAGGGGACAACCTTGTTGGAAAGTGTGCCAAAAAGGTGAGAAAGTACACGTCTGGTGGACTCCAGAAAGTGGAGATGAGGCTCTTGGAGAGGGAAGCAGGATGTATTTGCACCTTGCCTTCATTATGCATGGAAAAGAAAATACTGCATTAATGGGAAGGTATTGAACCACTGCTAACTGAAGCTTTTTAAACTGAGTTAGGAGGAGAATTGGCCAAAGAGATTTTTGGGAATGGGAAAAGCTGAAATTGAATCCACTCAAGAAAGCAGAAGACAGAAGAGACCAGGGAATTAAGCAAACACAGTTACTGTACTTGTAAATAAGGTAAATGAAAAATGATTAGCCCACAGCTGAATGGAGTGAATGCTCTGAAAATCCACGGGGAGAGGTCACAAATTTGCTCTGAATTTTTGCAGGTGATTCCTATATCCCTCTCGTCCATTATCCTGTGAAAAAGAAAAGAAAAGCTGCCTCTCTTCTGGAGGCAACTCTCCTGGGTGCACATGCCAGTGACTGTGTTTGCTGTGTTTGCCTGGTTTGCAGCTCCTGCATTGGGCAGGTCAGTGTTTGGCTGGCTGCCTTTGCAGGCCTTTTGTTTAGGACTTGTTTAGGACTCCAGCTCCAGAGGTGGTTTCCAACACAAAGACCTATTGATGCCTTAGAGCATGAGGTTAGTGGAAAACAAATCAATGAGCTTGGGGACCTCTGGAGCAAAAGGGCAGTGAAAATGGCAAAAAAATGTTTTTACTGAGGCTTGCTAGGTGAGGAAATAGCAGAGGAAGAGAGAATTTAAGAGCAAGAAAATTCTCTGGGTGGGCTGGGAGCTGGAGAAGGAAGAGCCTGAGTAGGACTGAATTATAGACAGTGAAGATGTCTTTATAGCTTGTGAGTTGCAGCTTTTTGTATTTGCTATGACTTAGCAAAGCATGGGCTTGTATTCTGTCTATTCCTGTGTTTAATGTTAAACATGTAATTAAGAGGTCTGAGTAAGAACCTGTGGGCTCTGCAGAAGGAAGCAAGTTGGTGCAAATCAAGTCAACAGAGGGAGAAACTCCAGCAGAAAGATTGGAAGCAAGAGCAGGGCAGCACAGGCTGAGAACTGCAGCACACATCCACCTCCTCTTCCAGCCAGGGGTGCCACAAAACACTGAAAACTTCCTGGGATCTGAGCCTAGCATTTAACCTGTCTTGAGTTAAATAATCATGAGAGGGGAAATAAGCTTCTATTCCATGAACTGCTGAAATCCAGGGATGGTGATAAAATAGTGCCCAGAGGATGTGGGTAGTGGGTCAGGGAGCTTGTGGTGCCAGCAGAGCTGAGGGCCTGATTCCTCATCTCCTGTGCCCTGGATCTCATCAGGGTGCTGAGGGGACTCTCCTGGATGTGGGCCAGGCTGCTTTGGAACCTCCTGAAGTTTGGGATGTGAGAGATGGTGAGAAGCACAGCCCAGAGCTGCCTGGTCATGGTTCTGTGCTGGCTCAGAGCTGGATCTGGGCTGGGGTGAATGACTGTGGTGGGTGCTGGTGAAATCCTGCCAACATGGTCGTTTATCCTGAGATGTATTTAACAAAATATGGCTGTGAATGTTGCACTGGTCCCCTCTGTCCTCAGGGAGCAGGGGTGTGGGAGTGTGGGGAGTGGTAATTAAGGGCAGTGGATGGGCTCCTGGGATCTCCAGGGATGCACTGATGGTGACAAGAGGCTGTGTCCCCTTGGGGTGAATGTCCCCCCAGCTCCTGAGGAGGTGTGTGGGGCTCTGAAGCTCATGGGTGTGAGGGGCAGGGCAAGGCAGGCAGCCCCCACTGCTGCGTTCCCTCCATGTCCTGCTTTCTTGAGAGCCAGGAAAGAAAACTCCTCCACACGCCTGGGGAGCTGATCCTGGGGTCGCTGGGCCCTTCCTTGCAAATTAGCTCGTGGCTTTGCCAGAAATGACATCATTTGTTGGGCAGATTTCTTCATTAGGAAGCTTTCTAATCTCAGACATGAGCAGCTCAGAAACCTTCCCTGCTCCCCAGGGGCTGAGGAAGCCGGGCTGCCCTGCCAGTCTCTGCAGCACGCTCTGCTTATTTATCATTCATGGCATCATGTTTGTTTTATGTCAAATGAACTTAATCACGATTTTCACAGCAGAATACACAGGAAAATATGCAGGATAACCACAGCTGCAGGTATAGAAAACCAAACTTAATTTAAAAGGATATACAGGAACAGTCTAAGCAACAGCAGAATTGAATTAATCTAATAAAAAGATTCAGCTGTACATAATTCTTCATGCTGAAACAAAAGCCCTGTGAGATAGGATGGTGCTCAGGTTCTGCATTAAACTTTTTTCTTTTGTGCTTAATGCTCAGCCAAATCATTATTTGTTGCTGAAAAGTGCCTTTGGGTGTTGGGAATATTTTTTTCACCCCTATGTCTTAAAGTGGAGGAGGGCAGAAATTGCAGATCATTTATTAATGCTCTGCTCCATTGTGGGCTTTATCTCCAACAGATGGGGCAGGATAGTCTGGCTAACATTCGGTGTGAGCCTGCTGCCTTGCTCAGAGCTTCCCTTTTCAAGCACAGTGAGGCAGGGTCTGGAAAAGGCACTGAGGGCAGTGGTCATCCTGAAATGTGATTGCAGCAATTCCAGAGGCTGGGAGTTAATCCCTGTGCTTGGGAGAGCAGGGGATGTGCATGTGAGTGTGTGCACACCTGGGTGTGCCTTCCTGGGGATGTGTTTTGGAGTGGTTGGGTTTTGACTCTTGGCTCTGGCAGTTACTGTGTGGCCATGCTTGCCAGGGAACTCTGATGATAACTCCTTTCTTGACTCTGATAACACTGTAGGCTTCCAATTTCAGCACCATTTCTGATCCTTATCAGTGTTTCTCTTCCTTTCATGATGCCAGAGCAGAAATTATGATGGTTGAACCAGAAAGAATAATGCTTCAGAAACCATCCTACTGCTACCAGTGGATTTTCGTGCTGCTCCAGCCAACTGAAATAATGGTGTGAGCTGCCTGCACTGCACTAAAACACATTTCTGTGTGTAGAAACATCATTAAAGAGTGGCTTAAAGTACACAGCATTAAAGAAGAATTTAGGACAAAAAAGAAAAGAAACTTTCTAGAGTGTAGCATCCTAGAATCTCCAGGAGATTTAGTGTCCAAGGGTGGAGAGCTTTCCTTAGGAGACTGGTGACAGTAATTTGTTCAGTCTAGCAAAATGAGAGCTCCAAGGGAGTGATTGCTTCCTATGAATATTTTCAAGGGGCAAGAGCTGATGCTGACGGAATAGCTAATGGGTGTAGGTTGGTGATGAATAAATTCGGGCTGGAATGTTAGGAGACTCCTAAATATCAGACAGGTTGTGTAAGAACGTTCTAATGAATGTAAGGAATCAAAAGCCAAATTGCTTTTTAAGACAGAGGTTGATGTCCTGAAAAGGGCTCTGTGACAAGTGTTTGTCATTTGGCAAGGGGGTGGCTTTGCCTAGTGATCCAAATTTTTCCCACTTTTAGCTTTGAATTTTGTGCAAAACTGGTTCCTTTGCCCATGGAGTGTCCTTAAAATGTGCTGGAAAGCAGCAGGGGCCTGTGTGAGGGAGCAGCTTGGTTACAGAAATCTGGCTCCTTGGTTTAAAGGTGTGATAGCTGGAGGTAAATAGGATGGCCTTGTCTCCTCTGGAGACCCCAAAAAGGGGAGTTGAGAAGAAAGTCGTGGAGATGCCAGATGTTGTGGGGATGGAAAGGGCAGGAACTCCAAGTGTTTCACCTTGCTGTGTGCCAGCCCTTGCCTTGCACATCTGGAAGGCATTTCCCTGCTTCCATTTGCCCCTTTGAACAGGCTGCCATTCCCTCCCAGCAGCATCTCCTGCCAAGGACTGATAGGAAATGGATTTATTTTTGAGGGCTGAAGTGCTGATAAGCAGAAAGGACCTTCAGCCATTTCCAAGGCTGCCAGCAAGCCTCAGATCTGAGATATCCATCTCCTTCTTTAAGTGTGGCATCAAGGCAGGCTGTGCTTGAAACTGCAACTTCTCCCAAAATCTCAAACCCTCTGAGGGCTTTGTTCCTGCACTGCCTGTGCTCTGCAGGGCTTTGCATGGGATGACAGAGGAGTATCACAGGAGAGACTGATTCCCATCTGGACATTTGTGCCTCCTCCACCTTCTGCATGTGCATTAGGAATTGAATTCACCAGGGAGATGTGCTTCCAACCATCCAGCAGCACTTCTGCATCTCCACAGCCCTGCCAGGAGTTCAGCACTGCTGCTCCATTTCCACCCAGCTTTACCTTCCTGCTATCTCCCTGCCTCTCTGCCTTATTCCTCTGCCCACAGAACACAGCCAAACCAGCTAAATTCATTAAAGCCATCTCTGCTGCAGCCAGGCCTTGTGGAGCTCCAATCCCAGAGACTTTGGGAATGGACCGGAACTGGGAAACGTGAATTTTTAAGCAAGGATATTTATCTTCAAATTGCACATCACTTTAATGAGGATATATTGTGCAGGCACTCAGACTCTGATGCACATTACTGATATTTTTAGTGCCTGGACTCTCAGGAGGAAGCATCTCTGTCAGCCCAGTTGCTCTAGGAGGCAGCTGAGTCAAGTCAAATTGCAGATGGACCAAAGCCTTTTGTTTTTACCTCTCATAAAAGTGATGCCTCCAGTGCTATCTTATAAAATTCTCCAATGTCCTACTTCACAAACTTCCAGATGAATAAGACTGCACAATTTAGATAGTCAGTAAAATCTAGCAGCCAGACAGAAGGAACATAAAAAAAAATAAAAGGATAGCTGTAAGATTGTTGCCTGAGTCCTGTCAAACAGTGTTTAGCTCCTGCATCTCTGCTCATGGGTGTCCCCAGCCACCTCCCAGAGACAGGGACATATGCTTTTCAAAGCAGGCTAACTGTACCTTGAGGTCAAATGGCGTGGGGCTGGGGGGAAAGGTGGGTAGAAATGGTTTTGTGCATCTCCATGTGCTCCCACTTTGTGAGGAGTAACAGGAGTGGCTCCAAGTGGAGGTGGAGCAGCCTTGAGGCAGGGCTAAGCCAGCCTCCAGCAGCCCTAAGGGGAAGAAACAGGAGGTGATGCTTCCTCAGACTCAATCCCTGCCTTCCTTGGTCTCCTGCCCAAGAAGAGATGGGTGGTTTTGTACAAATTCTGGATTCTCCTTCCTGTAACTGGTTAAATCATCCCCAGCTGATGTTTATAGTGAGGGGCAGAGCAGCTGTAATGTGCAGGGAACAGGACACAGCAGCTTATTTGACTGATTCAAGCACACAGGTGACCCTGGGGGAAGGTTCAGCCTTCAGTCAGCACATTTCTGCCTTCAGCTAATCCCCTCCCTGCCCAGGGTTCCTCACTGCAGCAATATCCAGCCCTGCTGACGAGGATGCACAGAGCACCCCTCCAGCAGCAGCTCTGCTCCACCCAGGGTCCCCACACCTGATATGGAACAAAACCAGCATCAGGCTGGTGCTCCTGGGCCTGTTTCAGGCTGTCCTGCAGCAGACTGGCATGGCCATGGTGCAAGGAGCTGCTGCCTTGGTGCAGGCAGCACGACCAGCCCAGCAGCTCACGTGTTCCCCACGTTCCTCTGCCTTGGTGTTGTTTCTCGTGCTCCAGACTGGAAAAGCTCATTCCCTGCAGGAAGACAGGTGAAGTGCCTGAGGAGGCAGGTAAAATTCCATACAGGGAGGCCACCACCCCGTCATTCACTCCCAAACATCCTCCTCTCTGGGGCTGTGTGCTGTTCTGAGAATAACTCCTGGCCACAGCCTCCTCTGCAGGAGCAGCGTTATTTATTCACAGGTGCTGGCTTTGCTCTGATAATCTCTCTGAATTTGTTCTAAAAAGAGATCTGCCTTGTGGAAGTGCCTGGCCCTTCCTCCAAAATGGAAGTGAGAAAAGCTCCCGGTGTGTTTTTTGTGCATGGTTAAAAATAGTGTCCCAGAACTGTGTGTTGGATAAATATGAATGAGGGAAGAACAAATGTAGTAACCTTCAGTCTACAAATGCACAGGTATGTCTGTCTATCCTAGAGCCTCTAAAATTTCTTTTCTCACCCATTTCATACTCTAGTCTCTGCTTTCTTCTCTGCCTTTCTTTATCCTTTGTTCCCATGGCTTTGTTTTAATTCTCCTGCATAATTCTTTTTTTCATTTAACTCTCACTCTGCTCTGCCTATTTCTCTCCCTTCCCATCAGTGTCCTTCCCTGCCTCTGCTTTCAGTCCTGCTGCTCCACACCTCATCTTTTTCTTCTTTCCCAGTACTTCTCCCTGTTCTCCTCTTGTCTCCTCTTCCTTTTCACTCTGGGGACTCTTGATCCCCAAAGACAACCCTGACCTGGGTTGCCAGCACAGCCTTTGGCTCAGGAAAAGGGAGATGTTTTATTGCATCCTGGGTGTGCAGACAGAAACACCTCACTGAAATGGCTGTCTACACTTGCCATCTTGGTCAGAATCAGACACAAAATCCTTAAGCCTCTCTCTGATGTATTTAAATGGATGAAAACGTGAGAAATGAAGAGTCTGCCCATATGTTGTGAGTGTCTTACAGTGGCAGACCTGAATGTTTATCCACATGAAGACCCTTTCACACTATAAAACAGTGTTAAATGGCTTCAGGGAAAGTGGATTCAAGCCAGAGAGGGTATAAATAGCCTGCTGGAAATGCTCTTCTTGCTGTCTCCTACCCTCAACTTCCCTCATCTCTCCCATTTGCAGTTTTTAAAGGAGAAAAACGTTGAGTTTTGGGATATTTCAGGTCAGACTGGGAGCTGTGTGGGCCTCAGCAGCTCTTTTTGTGGTAAAACTCCATGGCTGATGTGAGCATCTGTGGGGCTCATGGGCTGTAAGGAAAGAGCCTGAGCTGTGGGGCATTTGGATAAGAAAGCACCAAATGCTATTTAAAACATCTTGGAATCCCTAACTTCTTGTGGAAAGCCATTGCCTAACAAATTAGTTGTCTTTAACCACTCAAAGCCACTTTTCTCCTTGGAAGAGGGATTTAATGGAAGGATGTAGTTTTTTCTATTTTAGAGCATGGGCAACCTTGTGCTTCCCCCATCCAGTGCTCTCTGTCCATCCTCAGCTCTGCACTAACCTAATTTCATGTGTGCTGAGGAATGTGCACTGTTCTAATATTCAACATCAGGGGAAAAAAAAGTGTTTATTGTCCTTCTTAGTGAAAAGGAAGTGTTCAGAAAGTTCTACTGAAAAATTAAATCTCTGCAGCATCATACTTTAAATTCTTGTCAAAAAAGGAGGGGAAAAGGTCCGAGTTTGAACATGTTTGCTTGGGCTACCAAAAACCCTCATTGCCTGCATTTAAATTAGAGCATGTTTGGTTCACTTCTGGAAACATTGCTGTGAAGAGGCAGCTTTGGACAAGCTGGGCCCTTGGAAGTGGGGTTCCTTTTGCTCTTTGCCCTCCACAGCTCAGTGTCACGACTGATAGCACTGAGGGAAGACAGGACATGGGTAATCAGTGCCTGGATCAGCTGCTGTTGGGAGCAGTGGTAAATGGAAAGCCATTTAGGCAAAGATGTCTCTTACCCCTGCTGCACAGCTCCTTCCAATAGATGGGATTTTGGAACAGCAATTTATATTAATACTCAATAGGATGTTGCTATGGCAACTATATGATGTGGTGAATAATTCCATGGGCTTAAATCCAAAATGCTGGGAGCTGAGATGGGTCTGAGCATGATTTAGGACTTTGGTCATGTGGGTGCTGTGCTGGAATTGTTGGACTTGGGGAAAAGTTAGGGTAGAAGATAAAAGATGCTTTTTTGGCTCTGAAGGGAGCTGGACCCTGTTAGGTGCAGCTGGGGTGGGAGAGTGAAAATTAAGGACATTCCAGAATCTTCCCTATGCACCAATTTTTATGTGTGGCCATGAGGGACCCTGATGCACAGCAGCTCCCTTTTGGTATTAGAAGTTTACTGTAAACCAGATCTGACATTTAGCTTCAGGTCAAATTAAATTGATTTGACCTAGAATGATTTTTATTGGTTTGTTTTTGTTTCACGTTAAAAAAAAAAAATCGTTAAAAAAACAATCTGTTACAGCTCATTCCAAGCAGAATTACTTCCCTTTAATTTTCTCTCTTGCCAAACTGAAGAGTCTCTTATTTGCCCAGTTTTCATCTGCAGTGCTAAGTTACAAGAGGCAAAATTGGGCTGTTTATGGTGGTGCCAGAAAAAGACATCTGGAACCCTGTCAAAGGGCAGAACTGGAATTTGTTCCCTGATCCAGATGTGCTGTAATGGGGAGATGGTGTATGGGCACCCCTGTGCTCCCTGTTCCACTCCCCTGCCCTTTTCCATCAATACACCTTGATGTGTAGCCTAATTTTGCATATTAACTTCAAGCCACTTTTTCTCCCATCCTCTAAGACTGACTAATTCCCTCCCTTCACTTATACCTTGAGAGCATTTATAGACTGTGATCCTGTTCTTGTCCTCCCTCCCCTCTACTGTGCAATATAAATTTATCTGTGATTCCCTCCTCCAAACCAGTCCCAGGTGTCCTGACCTCCAGTGCTTGTGCCATCAGCATCTTCTGTAGCTTCTCTTGCTGTATCTTCCTGTTCTTGTCCTCCTAAACAGGGAACACAAACCACAGGAATGCCCAGCTCCTGGGTTTTCTGGGCTAAAGGACAAGGTACAAATAACAAGAGGGGGTCTCTTCTCCCTGCCCTGCCCTGCCCATCCCTGTCAGGGACTTTCTGTTTTGCATTTCAGGGTTAGTGAATGAACTCTTATTTATGTTATTTCTGTTCATGGGCTGGCTCTGGCCTCCTTTGGTGTCCTGCTGGGTGTTCAGTCATGCTCAGCACTGCACACACTCTCACTCTCACTGCTGAGGGGAGCATCCCTGAGCACAGAGCCATCCACTGATGCATTTACTCCACCCTGGCTGAGGTTTTTAATGCAATGAATGATTACCAGTGTCTGATACTGCTTGTAAAGACCTCACTCCAGGACATCTTAGTGTCCTAATTCCCTGTTATCACTTTATCCATCTGACTGATATCCTCTATGTACATTATGAGTTGATTACCAGAGGGAACCAAATGTCAACATTACAAGAGAAAATGAAGTTTCCTACACTCAGTATTTTTTCTGTGCTGCCTAAAGCCAATATTATAGCCAAGAAGGCTATTAGATTAAATTTTTAAACAAATTTTATTTGAAGCACAAGCCAGAGGCTGGACATGACTGAGCAATATGTGCTGGCAGCACAAAAAGTCAACTGTGTCCTGGGCTGCAACAAAACCAGGGTGGGCACTGGGTTGAGGGAGGGGATTCTGCCCCTCTGCTCTGCTCTGGTGAGACCCCACCTGAAAGCACCATCCAGCTGTGGAATCCTCAGTGCAGGAAGGACACAGAACTGTTGGAGTGAGTCCAGAGGAGGCCACCAAGATGCTCCAAGGGCTGGAGCTGCTCTGCTCTGGAGACAGGCTGAGAGGGCTGGGGAAGAGAAGGTTCTGGGGTGACCTAATTGAAGTTCTTCAGTACCTAAAAGGGCTAAGAGAGATCTGGAGAGGGGCTGTTTACAAGGGCATGGACTGACAAGACCTGGGGGCAGTGGCTTCTGACTGACAGAGGGTGAAGTTAGGTTGGAGATTAGGAAGAAATTCTTCCCTGTGAGGGTGCTGAGGCCCTGGCACAGGTTGCCCAGAGAAGCTGTGGCTGCCCCATCCCTGGTAGTGTCCAAGGCCAGGCTGGATGGGGTTTGGAACAACCTGGGATGGTGGAAGGTGTCCCTGCCCATGGCAGAGGGGTGGAACTGGATGATCTATAAGATCTCTTCCGACCCATTCTATGATTCTAATGCTTAAGCTTATCTAGTAGTGATGCTCTTCCAAATGCCCTCTGGCTTGCTGACAGTGGTAGACTCTAAAAATGGGCTTTTCCCAGAGGAAAAACTGCTTCACTTGCCCTGAAGTTTTCTGGATCTCCTATCTTCTTGAAAACAGCACAGAAAAAACTGTCTGCCATATTTTTATATTCTCCTTGGACATTTTTATCATTGTGCTGCAAGCCTGTGGGTGAATCAGCAATATCTACAGAGGTGTCCTGTCCAGAACTTGTTCTAGAAACTGCTCTCTCCTCAGCTGAAGTGCTGTACCTGGTGTATCTGCTGGGATGGAAAGGCCCTTGATGGTCATCACAGATGCAATTCTGGCTGTTGTGTAGCTGTTTTCCAAAAGTAGCTCATGCTAGAGCCTGAAGCAGGAGAACTGCCCTGGAGGTCATGTATTTACCCTGTCTCTTCAAGCAGGAGCACCTCCACTGATTGCATCTGAGAGTTCCTTCTGTAATTACTCTCAAAAACTTCCAGTGGCTCAGGCCCTGAAACCTTCCTGGCCTGCACAGGAAACAATTTCAGGGCTTTCTGCCTCCTCTAGGGCCAGGGTGGCATTGGGCTGGGAGTCTTGCGTGTTCCACCGGGGGAAGGGACATCCTTTGGAGGAAAACAGACCTGCCTGTGACTGAAAATCTAAGTTTTCATTGCAGCTTTCCCTAGAAACCCTGCAGCAGGTGCAGATGGTGCAGCAGCACTGTCGGCACATGGATGGGATGACAGGCAGAGCAACAGGAGAGCTCTCTGTGCAGATCTGTGGATGGATGGTGATGGGACAAACCCAGACGAGAGATCTCTATAGGTCCTAAGTTAGTTTTATGGGATGCAGTTTATTGCTCAGGGTGTGGGTAAAAGGGCCCTGCTGAGAGCTGCCAGCCACAGCTCAGAGCAGGACCGAGAGAGAGAGAAAGAGAAAGAGTAGAGAGAGAGAGTAAGAGAAGGAATAAGAGTAAGGGAAGTAAGAGAAGAGGAGTAAGAGCAGGAATAAGAGTAAGTAAGAGAGCGAAGTTCTTGTTACAATGCATTAAATCTTCTATACTGAATATTCTAATTTACACTAACCAATTTAGTACAAGATACAAATCCTATAGCATTTACATACAGCCTGTAAGAATCATTACATTAACATACTGTGTTACATTTTAAACCCTAAAGACTACTCTTTGGACCCCTCCTACCAAGCAGGTAGGGTCTGCTCTGACCCTTGGACTCTTGGTGAGGAGGACAGCATTGTTTCATCCAGAGGGGATTACCTCCTGGTGGCCATTCTATTGTTTTCTAGTTATTCAGTAACTGAGCATCTGAGACATGGAAACTTGCCTCCAGTTCTATTTCACGTATAGGTTTCATATTCTCAAAGTCTAAACAGTCACAATTATAGGGCTTTCCTATTTCATCTTCCCCAACACTCTGTTCCTGCCTTTCCTGTGGGGATGAAAAAGACTGATAGTACCTTGGACCTTATTAGCATAAAAGATTTGATACACAAAATGCCTTGGCAAAAGCAAACGGAACTCTGAGATTGAGGCAAGATTGCAAGAAGATCCTGTCAGACAGCTCTCCGGGAAAAAGAAATTTCATTAAGCACTGTCGGCCAAGGAATATTGTGATATGCATAAGTTTGTGTATTTGATTGTTACCTAATCTTTGTAGTAAACATCGTTAGTCTCCTGAAACAGTATATAAGTCCTTGTAAATTCCCAATAAAATGGGATTCTGATCGGATTCTGGATTCTGTCGGGACTCAGGTTTAGGGGTCCGTTCAGTGTCCCCGTGTCTCTACCCACTACCATCGTTGATACTTTCCCTGCAGCTTCCACGGGCTCTGGCAGAGCTGCACGAGGTGTCAGGAGCTGTGTGATTGATTCTCCATCCCCCGCCTTTCCCGGTGGAGCCGAGCCCAGCTGTGCCGCTCCTGCCGGGGAGGTCGGTCCCGGCGCTGCCGCCGCCTCCTGCGTTAATGACACCCCGCAATTCCAGCAAACGCTCCATTTGGATCGAGCTTGCTCTGCCACAGCCTCAAAAGCTTTCAGGAGCGCAGGCTCTGCTGTCGGTAGCTCTGCAGAAGGCTCTGATTTAGCACCAACCTCGGCTCCGGGCAGCTGGGTCACCCTGCGAGGGAGGAAGGAGCAGGAGCATCTCCCGGGCTCTCCGGGAGGGTGACAGCCAAACTAACCTGTGCTCCTTAAAATCTTAATTATGCCTCCTCTCAGAGCACAGGGTTCAAACTTCCTGGCTGCTCTCCTTGGGGGTGAATAGTTTTGGTGTCATGTGCTCAGAGTAAAGGGAGGGAAGGACTTGTGCTGGTTCTTCTGTGACATAGAGTGAAGGGTGGGATAGGTCTAAAATACGTCCTCCAGGGGAGTGAGATGTCTGGGGAGGATTTTCCTGTCTCTGCTTGGAGTGAACTCATCTGTCAGAGGAGAAGAGACACAGTGGCAGGAAAAGAAAGGAGAGACCTTGAAGGCAAGGACATTTCTAGCATTAGTTACAGCACACATGGCCCAATCCTCCTCAAGCAGAAGCTGCAGCCAGCAGGTTGATGCTGATTTATGACTGCAGTGGCTCTGCCCCAAATTCTGCACTACTTTGAGAGGTTTAACTTTTAATATACTTTTGAAAAGTTTTTGATTGACTTTCAGATGCATCCTTGGTGGCACTACCTTCTAGAAACAGAGAGAAATCACTCAATGTGCAAGGAAACTCCATTAGCGCTTGGATCAGGGCCTGCTGCCTCACCTGCCTCTGCAGAACCTCCTTATTTCCCTTTTTTTCTTTAAATATTTTCTGATATTATATATTCTGTATCCTGCTCAATGCTCTACAGGGTCTTTTGTCCTAATGTTTGTGCTGCTGCCTGTAATGTTAGACACCAGGAGCCAGCACACCTGGTCCTCTGGCCTTTTTGGAGCACGTCCCGTTGAGGTGGGAAAACCTCAGGTGGAAAGAGAGCTTGATGATGATTTTTGATATTTTTCTGTGTCAGCCTGGCACTGCTGTATCCTCTCTGCCCTAGATTTCCCTGCTGTCCTCTGGGCATTCGATTTGATGCTGATTTATGGCCAGTAATGCCTTGTCTTCAGACTCTATTTGTTGGCTCCAGGGCCTTGTCCTTCCTCCCCTGGTGACAGTTTTATGCAGGTGTAACTCTTGTACCTTTGGTGGAGTCACTCCTGATTTACCCCAGCCTGACAGCTGTTTTTCTCCCTGAATTACTGTGCCTGGCACATCACTGTAGGTGTTAGGCATTGTCACAAAATTAATTTTCCTCTCGAGAGCCCTCAGTGATTTCAGCTGAACCTCTTTGCAATTGTTGCTCTGTCTCCCTGGAAGATTCATGAAGCTGAAGTGGCTTCAGCCTTGGGGGATGGGGAGCCAAGTCCAAGTGCAAGACAACCCTTTTTGCCTTTTCTATCACATTTTGCACATAGCTTTCCATGAGATTTCCATGATTTGTTGTGGTCAGGTATGAGTGGCATAGAGAGAACTCAGCAGTCCCTCCAGATGTGCATCAGATTCTTACTAAAAAACTTTTATTTCAGCAAAGCTCTTCTCCAACATTGGGTTTTCCCTCCCTGTGGAAGGGCCTGAAGCTGCAAGGCTGTGATTTCTATCCCAGGTTTATCTCAGCATCAAAAGCAGCTGGCATTGGAATTTCTCCCTTTTCCAGGCTGAGTTGGAATCTGTAGCTCTGTGGCTGGGCATTGACTTGGAGCAACCATGAAAAGCTGAATTTACGAGGAACTGAGACCCAGAGAGGTGGGGCTGGATGGGCTGAAGGTGCCTGGGACAGGGCATCCCAGGGATGGAATCTGGCCAGGAGAGGAGGTGGTTCTGCAAGGGAGATTGAAGGGCAACCTGGTCTGCTCTAAGGGCAAAAGCAGTGAGCAGCTGAATTTCCTGAATCATGCTGGAAATGGGATTTCAGTATTTTAAAACATAAGAATAAGACTTAGCCAAACACATGCAGATTTTGTGAGATGCTTTGGAGTCTATTGCTCTAAAGGGAGCTGGGTCCCATTTCAGGTAGTGGAAAAGCATGATTTAGGTGCTAATTTACTTAGTGCTTGAAGTATTTTTGTTGTGGACTCAGTGCATTTTTTATCATTCCAGGGAAAATGTCACTACAGTGAAATAAGAAAGAATTACTCTTATAAGTGGGCTTGAATTATCCTCAAGAAATTGCATTTGAAGGTATTTTAGGTAGTATCATGGTGTTGTTGAAACCTAACAACCACTCATCACTGGAGTGAAAACCTTTTTACAATAACCAGATTTGTGTTAACTCACTAATTTTTTTTTTTTTTTAAATAATGCTGGACATCTAGCAGCATTTGCAAATTTGTGCACGTTTCAAACCATTCTTGTGCTTTCTCAGGCCTCCTTTTAAAATGCTCTGTATTTTTCATGCTGTCCAGAGTACTGTGGAGGGCTGTCACAGACCTTATGCCAGGGTTTTACTGCCAGGTCAGATTGGAGCTCTCTGAGACAATTTATTGAAGCAGAAAGCCCCGAGGGCACGTGGGGATGGGAAGTGCTGAATCATTTACGATGGGCTCACTTTGCTCACTGATGTTTGGCTCTGGGGCCCCTGCTCAGCATCCCCTGCTGGGTGAGCCCTGGGGTCCCGTGGGTGCCCTCGGGAGCTGAGGATACTCAACATCACCAAACCAAGCTCTGCTCCCCTACTTGGCTTGGCTGGGTCTGGGGTGCACCCTGACACCTGCAGTGGCTGCTCAGCAGCAGCAAAAAGGTGTTCCCTGGTATCTTTTTTGAGAGGCACTGACAGGGAAAAAAAATAGCTGCTGTGGTGCAGGATCTGTGGCCAAAAAAAAAAGAGATGCTGTTAATGTCCTGCTGGGATGGAGTGGACCTTCTCAATCTCATGAAAAGCTCAGCAGTGTTTCCTACACATCCCCCCTGCCACAGATGAGGCTGTAGCACTCCACAGCAGAGCCAGGACCTGGTCCATGCCTGCCCAGCTGTTGGAAGAAACCAGAAGCTGGCTGGGGCACAAGAAAAGCCCCCAGGCAGGGCCCTGGGGAGAACCAAACGTGGTGGTGACCTGCACCAGCTGCTCAGGGGAGTTTCTCAACCAGGCAAACTGCTCCCAAAAGTGTTAGGGTCTCTAAGGGTTGGATCTTGAAAGGGATCTGTCCCCTGCTCCAGTCTCTGTGCTTACAAGAAGGTGGGGAATTGATAAAAGTTGCTGATCTTCACCAGCCAAGGATTTTTGGAGCTGGGGTCCCAGCTGAGCCCCATTCCCCCATATATTTATCATGTGGAGGACTGAGATTGGGTATCCCTGGATCTGGAAGCTGCAATGCCAGTTTACACGAGGCAGCTAAAGCTGTGGAAAAGTGATGCAACTCGAGCTGGGAGGCTGTAGTAACTCATATCCTCTTCAAAATGGCCTGGAGGAGAGGTTTTACATGCACCAAGCTTTTCATTCACTTGTTTGAATTTAGGACTCGCTTCCATCTCAGGGGGGGATGAATCAGAAGCCACTCCAGTGGAATCAGCTCAATAACCAGAGTGTCAGTAGGATTAAGCCTGGTTTTTCCACACTGTCCTCTTGCCCTCCCACCTGTGCAGGAGGCAGCACCTGCCCTGGATGTTTCCCCTGGCTGCAGCGGGATCTGCAGGGGAGGGATGAATGAAAACTTGCCCGGCTGAGGCACTGGCTCACTCCTGTCCCCGGAGCTGAGGCACCGGCTGTCACCTGCTGTCACCTTCCTGCTGCTGTCACCTTCCTGCTGCTCTGTTTCCCCAGCACATTCAGGACCATGCCGAGAGCCACGGGGAGGAATAATGGAATAGGATCGTGTGCCCTCACGATATATCCGGTTTTCCTGTCGCGTCTATTGTGCAAAAGAATCCCCAGGCGACTCTCGGGGTGCGGCCGTTCACGTCTGCCTGTGCGATTTGTGGGGATGTATCTTTGCTGCAGACGGGATTATGTGAGTTCTGGGGGAAAGGAAGTCGCCATCCTGTAAAGTGGGTTTGGGAATCCCGAACTAAACCGGAGAGCACCATCTCCTGGCAGCTGGGAATAGCTGGCAGGGATGCCCGGCTCGCTGCAGCTCTCCTGCAGGCAGCTCGCTGCTCTCTGTCTAGCCCAGAGCATCCGGAGTGGGAGAGCTCAGGGCTGACCACTGGGAAAAGCTGATCCAGGGGACACTGGGAGCTGATCCAGGGGTGTCATCCACAGCACAGTGATGGCTCTGCCTGGCGTGAGAGCTCTCAGGCATTTGGGTTTCAAGCTCTGCTCGAGTTGACGCACAATTGCTAAAGTACTCTTGAGTTTTGTTTGGATATCGAAGTGTTTGGGGTTAGAAAATTCACACAGAAGGGCCTTGCAGAACTGAGAGCATGACACCAAAGTGGTACACTCAAATATCCCTGAGGGTGGCCAGATTCTTTTGCAGCAGTTTATAATTTGGGCTGGGGTTGAGAGGTGCCTCTGCCCCTGGTGCAAGCGCCCTTGCCATGCCAGGAAGGTGCTAGTCAAGGATGTTGGGAAATCTGGAGTTTGCTGAGGTTTGGGTTGAATTTGGAATCAGAGAGGGAAAACCAGCTTGGTCAGGATCCAAGAAAATGGCGTGCTTTGAATTTGGAGACAGACTTGGGACTGCTGGTCTGTCTGGGGACAGGAAAGAGGAGTGGAAAAGTGATGTAAGACTGAACATTTGCATAAAGATATGTATGGATGCAGATGAGAACGCAGTAAGACATTATGGGGTTTAAAAAGGAAAGTAACTGAGCTGGGGAACTAAAAGGACACAATGAGACATCATGAAAAAGTCTTTCCCTTTTTCCCCTCCTTTTTTAAGTGTAAGTGAGGAATAAAAAGCCAAGGTCAAGCAAAGGCTTTTTACTAGTGGCTGATGACAAAGTTGTAAATTTGGTACAGAAAAAGGAAAAAAAAGCAGGACTGTTTAAAAACTACTTTTGTTGTGCATTTGGAAGAGAGCAGGAAGACATATTTTGCTAATGGCCATGGCTGAGTGATAAAAATGAAATAATATCTCTAATTGACTAATTACTGCAGGTCAAGGATTGTTGAAATGGGACAGGGTGGACATGGGGGAGAGCTGGGAAGACCCTGTTTCTGGAGCTTTCATCCCTGCATCACTGGGGCAGCCAGTAATGACTCCTGAAGCTCAATATCCAAAGCAAAAAGTCAGAGCCAACATTTAGAAGACTTACAGGAATTTGCTGGAAGCTGCTCACTCCCACTATTCTGCTTTTGTCTGAAAAGGTCGCTGAAACCTTGATTCCTCCCATTGCAACCAAAAAGATTTTGTCTTCTCTGCACAGCTCCAGGCTGTAAAAACTGTATCACCTAATTAAAGATTAGTTCTCCCCTCTCTTCTTCTGAAAAATTATTAATTTTGGGCAAATCAGTGACACGCAATAAATACAGAACCTTGCATTGAGGCGTTGACAGCTGTTTTGGGGAACTGAAATTTCATGTCACAGAATCATGGAATGGTTTGTGTTGAAAGGGACCTTAAAGCTCATCTTGTTCCAACCCTCCTGCTGTGGTCAGGGACACCTTCCACTAGACCAGGTCTCTCAAATGTCAGTCTGTCTGTGCCAGTGAAGATCACCAGAGCTGCATGTGAAGCTTGACAGGCTCATATGAAATAAGGTTATTTTATTGAAAGTTGAGTACAATATTCTGAAGTGATCAATTTTAATAAGGCCAAGAATACTCTAGATGGGGAAAAAAAAAAGAATCAGTTTTATTTAAATCAGCTCTTTTTCTTGACTGTGATCCTCAGCTAACTTTTTGTTCTCTCTTCCAATGTACTGCAGCAGTGCAGCTTGTCTTGATCCAAATTGGTCTTCAGCTGCCTTTCTTAAATTAAGAGCTACTCTGCATGGAACTGATGATTTCTAAATTATTTCCTGTGTCAATGTCTAAATAGCTCTAAACCCAATTCCATAGGAGAGGATTTCTGGAGTATTCACTTTTTCTAAGCAAACAAAACAGTCATTTTCCAATTTTATTTTTTTTTCCTCTGCAGTTGATGAAAACACATGCCACTTGCTGAGCATCTCAGCCTGGCTGGAGTGATTGAATCAGACCCATTAATTCCTAACTGGTCACAGGAAGTGAAATTATTTCCCGAGGGCTCGTGTTACGAGCAAGCACAACTGCTGCTCTCAGGAGCTGAATAGCTTTCCTTCACCTGAATTGGCAGGCAAGGTTTTGGGCAGTTTTGAGTGAAATCCAGATTAAAAATCCCCCAACCTTTGTAACAAGGGTAAATTCAGACCTGATACTGTCATCTGTTACCAGTGCTATTCAAGGTTTCTCCTTCCCACGGATATTGAACCCAATAAACTTAAAAGTCAGAGAGGGCATTGCTCAATCACCAGGCTCTGAGTACACTATTCTTCAGCAAAAATCTGCTCAGCTATTATCAGTTTCCATGTCTTTAATAGCCAGTCTAATAGCTGAGAGATTCACACTTCCCAGATGAGAGGCAGTTTTAGCAATGGCTTTAAATCAATCCCAGTGGAAATAGGGAGTTACATTAAATCCTATTAATTAGGCAATTTCAGCTGTCTTCAGTGCTTTTGACTCTGCTGTCGCCTTGAGAGTTGGGATCCCCATATGTCCTGCTAATGTGAACCCTCCCTCTGCTCTCATACCCTGTAACTCTCTCTCCTCCTCAACCCCAGTAGGAAATGCATTTTCTGGTTTCGCTTTTATTTGCAAAACTGCTGCAGGAAAAAACAAAAAGGTTTATGACTGGCAGTGATTCCATTCTAAATCATCTCCTGTGTTAACATCTGCTGCAGTACCAGGTTTGTACTATTTGAAAATGTGACCAGGTTTGTACTGTTTGAAAATGTGATGTTTATGTCAGTGACTATTTCAGGGTTATTTTTCTTTCTGCTGAGGAATAGCCTAAAGAATAGGATGGTATTTTCTCAAGCTCTCTTTATCACCGTGGCTCTCCTGTGAGCTGCTCTGGCTGTAACTCCTGCTATGAAGCACCTGACACAAATGCATTAGAAACCCTTTCAGTGCTCTATTGATCAGCATTGCTGAGAGCTGCTTGTGCATCTGGCTGCCATGTACTGTGGACAAAGCACAAATGAAAGCTGTGAGCATCATCTGTGAATGTTGCTTTGGGCGTGGCCTCCATCTCCTTTGACTCTGTGCTCCCTCTCTCCTAGCAATAGTGGGATGTCTGCAGGAATGGATTTTTGCCCTCTGAAAGTGGAGTGACAGAATTTTCCTCATGAGCAGAAAGTATTCTACAATTTGAGCTGGTCCACAGCCACTCAGAGTCAGTGGGACTTTTCTAGTGGGCTCAGTGGGCTTTGGATCGGGTCCAGGAGGCTCTGTGAGGAAGCATTTAGTGAAAGAGCAGCCCTGACACCCCGTGATTTAGACAGCCACTCACCCAGCACAAATAGTAAATTACAAACAGCAGATACTGGCAGCAACAGGCATGAATGGTCTGCAGTCAGCAATTCACAGTCTGGAATATGTTGGCGTAAACAATGCATCAGATAATTCCAGCTAACCAACACATTTGTGAAAATCCAAGCCTGTTCATGGATAATTTTCAAAAAGGCAAGTTCAGCAAGAAGAGCACTGGCAAGAAATAGAACCTTTCCCTTTTTGCTTACTGCTCATTTAGAAATGTGTTCTGGGTATGAGCTGTCCTTGCAAGGCACTGGATGACCCCAGGTGGAACCTGGGTGTTGGGCAGCCCAGTTTATCCCTTTAATGCTTTGGTTTCACTGGGGGTTTCCACTTAGGCTTCATTCTCACGTAGCTTTGCTGTTAGGACTGAGTTCTTCAGAGCACTGAGGATGGGAGCTGCCTGCAGCAAGTTACAAAAGCATCTTGCAGCCCTGAGCGAGCTGGCAGGAAAATAGAAGGTGAAATTTGGAGTAGGTAAATGCAAAGGTGAATAGATAGAGAGGGGGAAATAAGCCCCAAGTTCACATCTCCACAGTGACTCTCAATGCTCTCAGGCACTCTGAGCTTGCCTTGATGATAAATGTTTCTATGAAAAGTTCTGTGCAGTTCTATACAGTGAGAACACCCAGCTGAAGGCTGGGAATGACTGGGAATGGGTGATTTTCCACCTGCTGGCTGCAGCACCCCTTGCTCTGCTCTCTCCTGTGGCAAAGGCTGCTGCAAACCCCTGGCTGTGGGGATGGAGCTGCTGCCTGCATCGTGTGTGCAGGAGCAGATTAGCAGGGAGGACTGGGGAGCAGCAGCACCCAAAGCCAGGGAGGATGGGGACACAGGAGCAGGTAGCACAGGTAGGCTGAAAAGCAAGGAGTGCCACTTTTGGGTTGCTTTTTTCCCTATGCTACCCTTGTAATATGAGGGGCATGTTGTTCCCAGCCTAGAGGCGATCCAGGGAAAAGAAATTGCTTGTAAGACATCACAACACTGAACAATACAGAAATATGATGAGGGAAATGATCACTCTGCCTTTGTGCAGGGCTTGGGGCGTGTGTGTGTCAAATCCAGTGAGGCTGTGCAGTAAAATAAAGCCTTCAGCTACAACTCTGAAGTATTACAGGGCAGAAAATATTGCTTCAGGGCTTCTGAAATGAGCTGCACACGCCTGATGCATGGAGGGCTGTGGGGAAAAGCAGTTGTGGTGGTGTTTAGAGATGGTATCATTCTCTGTGTGTGCAAGGAGGAAGGAAATGCTCAAATGCAAGTAGCTCGGGAGCTTTCACGTGGATGTTTTCCAGCTTCTGGGTTTGCAGCTGCAGCAATGTCCCTTTAGTATTGTGATGAAGCCTGCACTGTGTGTGGTAGCCCAGGCATGTGTGGAGCAGGTCAGGAGCCTCTCATCCCTTGCAGGGGATGAGCAGAGGTCGGAGAAAGCCAGCCAGACAGCCCCTGTGATTGCTCAGCACACAAGGGGTTAACAGGCTGCTCCCTCCCATTGGCACCAGCTCCTGCAGACATTGGCTTTGTTTCTCCTCATCCCATTCCCTCAGCCCCCATGGAATTCCTGCTCTCCCACCTCCCTCGTGGGGGATCTCACTGTTCCTGTCCTCGAGCTGTGCTTTGTGTGGATGCTGCAGAGGGAGAGTGGCCGCTGTTTCTAATTTAATTAGCATCATCCCCAGGAAATGAGCGTGGCACAGGGAATTAGAGGCAGTGCATGAAAATGATGCATGGGTTTAACCACCTTCATGCCAGCATGATTTCTAGATGGTGCACACAGGCTACAGCTTTCTGAACACGTGGAAATCACTAAATGAGAATGCTGAGTCTCTGTCTTTGTGTTTGACAAATTTAGGGTGGCTACTCTTAAGAGAAAATGTAATCTCAATCTGCTTGCCAATTTGCCCTCTCAATTTCTGTCCAGCAGAATTTTTTTCATAATGAAAAGTTTCCTTAGGAAGAAATTCCTCCAGTTCCATGTATTAAAATGAAATATTGGTTTAGTATTGGACATTAGATTTCTTTCAAGGATATTGGATGCTGAGTCCCTGGGTTGGATTGTGAGGGATGTCATGAGGGTGCAGTCATGGGAAGTTTTTATTTACAGGCTGGGCAAGCATTGGCCAGGAATGCTTAGTTACTATCAGGATTTTTATAGCTATTTTAAGATGGAACAGCAGCTGGAAGCCTTGTGTGACAGATGTGCCACTATATTGCCCAAAGGTATAAAAAGAGACAGTCTCCAAGAGCTTGCAAGTAAAGTCAAGTCTAGTTCACTAACCAAATCTAAAATCAGCAGGGGGTGAGTGTGGCTTTGCAGAAAGCTTGATGCAGAAAGCATGCAGGCATTTGTGTCTTACTGTGCCTCATTTTTGTGTGTTTGCTCCAGGTGTCACAGGCTCCTCACATCTCTTCGACTACGGCTCCACTGCCAACGGAGGGGACAACTCCTTCTACACCTCCCTGATCTCTGATGTCCACTACACCACCCCGCGGGACTCCACCTATTTCACAGGCATCTATCAGCAGGAAAACACCCCCATTCCCTGCTCGGGCAGCACGGAGGGGTTTAACGCCCTGGGGCATCCTGTTCAAGATGTGACTGGGTTTGAGTCCCGCGGCTTGTTTAGCTCAGACTCGGGAATAGAGATGACTCCTGCCGAGTCTACTGAAGATGACAAAACCTTAGCAGATCCCATGAAAGTAGAAGCTTACAAATACATGGACATGAGTAGATCAGAAGAAATAAAGTACCAAGGAAAACATGACTCTGACTCAGAAGATGAGAGCCCAGGCCTTAGTGATAAGTACCGGGGAACGCCCGCCGGGTCCGGCCACGCCGCTGAACCGCCACGGACGCCTCTGGAGAGCACAAAGGCAGCCAAGGAACAAGACCTGCCGGAAGACAGAAAATCTGGGGGTCAGCACAGTCCCTCTGTGGCTACAACCCCTGTCAAGATCACACTCACTGAGACAGAGAGCACCAAGGAGGCTGCCAGCAAAGAGCCGAGCCCGACTCAGCCAGACACCGGCCTGAAGCCGAGCCATGAGGTGGTGCCAATGGTGACGGTGTCGGAGCCAGAGGATGACAGCCCAGGATCTGTCACACCACCCTCCTCTGGCACAGGTAATGCTGCTGTTGGTGCAGGGCACTGAGGGTTTTGCTATTCAAGGAGTGGTTGCAATTGTACCCTGCACATTGGAGAATTTGGGGTGAGTGTAACGGGGTGTGAGAGGACACTGACAGGTCTCTGTGGCCAGAGGTGTTTGTGCTCTGCTCTGGCACCAATTTGTGCAGCCAAAGTGAAGGGAGAGGCAAACTGTGCTCCCCATCACGACACACTGCTCAGGATGGGCTGCCCTGGCTGTATGGAAAGTGATCCAGACCTGCTGAGCCCAGTCCTCTCCTCGGGGGGAAGCAGTGTCCCTGTGGGCATCACTGGGGTATCTTCACCTAGGCCATGGTTTGAGCTGGATCCTGGTGGTTTGGGGGTCTCTTGGTCAGCCTGGCTGCCCTGATTCCCCAAGGGAAATGAGGTGTGTGGGATCGGGGCAATACAACTGAGTGGCTTTGTATTATTCAAATTTTAATGGCTGGCTTAACATCTCTCTGCCCCTGCAGAAAATAAGGTTTAATTGTTAAAAATCAGTGCTGTTTTCATGTCAAAGTGCTGCTTTTATAAAGTGCTGAGGAGGGAAATGCTGTCACCTCATTTACAAAGGGGACTGGAGGGACAAAGGGCCAGTCTCTTTAAAGGACTCCCGATTGCTATTGGGGGGTTACTAAAACCCCATATTTATATATTCTTTTACTGTCTGATTACTGCAGTAGTGCAAATTATCTATTCTTCATTTTCCCTATTATATACTGCTAAAATATAAAAGTAGTAGAAATATAAAAGTCCTTTAAAAAGGACTAAAGTTCTGTGACAGAAAACAGAATTTTTAGACTGAAAATTAAATTTCAGTGTCCCAGATCAAAATCGTTTAACAACGAACATTTGACAAAGAACATCCCCAAGCTAAAACTTCCATTGTTTCAATTTCATTTTGAAGCATTTTAAAAAAACAACTAGAATTTCCTTTAAACGGCAGTCTGGCACCCACACTAATACCTCCCCTTGGAGAAATATTTGGTTCCTACAGAAAAGTGAGGGAGCATTTGTGCATTTCCACATAGGAAAAGGAGATAGAGTCCACCACAGCTGTGTATTTATTCTGCCTGCATCAGCCAGAAACTTTAATGAACAGACTTTAGAGCCACATTCCTCTTCTTTTATTTGACTGAGTGAAATCACACATTGCTCCTAGGACGTGCCACTGTTCATCGATTTACACTTTTTGCAACAAGGTAATTGAGGACTTCAGGCACTGTAACTTATTCTGTCTTGGTGACTGTTCCAGGCTGCCTTGGGGATGCTTGATATCTGTATCCCAACAAAACTGCTTATCCATTGTGTTAAGGAAAGAAGGCATCTTCTTCTCGAGGCTGGCTCCCAAGGGGTGTTTCCTCTGGATTTTCCTCCCTTTCCCACAGCTGGGAGTGTTGCAGGCCCAGATCCCACATTCATAAGTGATGAAGAAATTTAAAACCTGCCCTTGCTATTCCCACGCAGTGACCCAGCAAAGTCCTGGCTCCCAGGTACCCCTCCAGCATTCTGCCAAAGCTGCCAGTCACCCCCTGCGTGGAGCAAGACTTTTGAAAACATTTTGCTTTTAATCTCTGGCCCTCATCTTTCTGGAGAAGGAAGAGCTGTTCTGTCTGCTCTGCGCTGGCGCTGAAAGGCCGTGGGTATTTATCCACCTCCCAGTGCCAGCAGTAAATGTGACACCCTGCTGCTGGCCACAAAGCACTGTTTTATTCCCAAGGTGAATGCCAGGGCTGGGAGTTCGGCTCTGCCAGCACGGGGAGGAGGGGGTGAAGCCCAGGGACGGCGTTGCTGGGCTACGAGGGCTGGCAGTCACATGCCTGTTTGGCCTCGTGCCGGATTCAGTCATGGCCCAGGGAGAAAATGCTCACATGTGGTGATGCAGGAGAGCAGCCCAGCTTCCTGCAGCCACAGGAGAAGGATGCACCAGCTCCCAGTGCAGCACAAAATTCCCAGCATCTCGACAGGAGTGCGTTGTACCAGTGCCAGCACCTTAATCCTGTCTGAGTCCACAGTCTGGGGTGCAGAAGGATTTTCTTGTGTCATCTGTAACCACGGGCTGGAAACCTTCCTCCACTGTGGGACCCAGCCCTGTGGATACCTGCAGGCACTGTCCTGTCATAGGCCTCTTCACCAGCATCTGCTGGAGGAAACTTGGGGATTTCTTTTCCTGGTGGTTTTCTTGGCTCCTCACAACCTGCAGTGCCACTTTGTGGCCCCATCACATTAATGATGTCTTTAAATTAGGGAATGAACACTCAGGTTTCCAGAGGACAAATTTCCATGTGCGCTTGATGGGGGTTTTGATGTGACTGGGGAATTGCAGTCAGAAAATGCAGACTAGGTTGTTAATCTTTTTGTTTTGTTTCAAATTTTGGGTGATGAGATAGTCATTATTTTTGTTAATATAGTTCATAATGATATTAAGAATTACAGTAAAAAAAAAAAATTCTATCTTGGACCCAACTGAGCTAAAAGCAAACAGAGAGAATTCACCACCCATGCCCTGAGAAAAAACCAAACCCCAAATTAATAAAAAAACCCAACTAGTCACCAAACAAAAAAAAAAGGGGGAAAAAAAAAGAGAAGAAAATAAAGAGAGAAAAGTTTCTGATCTTAAATTTTCTGCACCTGAAAATTTGGCAAAACTACAGGTAACAACACATGGGTTGTTAGGATCAGCAGAACCCACCAGTGCCATGTGTGTATTTTTCCCCAGAACAGACAAATATCTGTAGGTGACAGTCTGATGCTGTCACATGTGTCCTGAGCCCATGTTCCTCTTGAATAATGATTTTCCTGGTGAAAACCACGTTGTTGAGCCACAGGTTAAGCAGTGACCAGCACTGCCTTGTACCTCAGCTTTTTCTTCAGTAAGTGGTGCTTCTTTTATAAGGAGTTCTTGCACGGGAGATGCGGGATAAGGTCAAGCTGTTATTACTGTTACTCATCCCATACAGGGTGACTTTGTGCCTGTGCTCCCAGTCCTGCTAGAGGGATATGTGCTGCTGTGAAATCTGTTGAGTTGGTTCCCTTCGCTGCTAGAAAATAAGATTATTCAATTTTTTTCCTTTTTTTTTTTTTTATTTTTTTTTTTCTTTTTCTCCTGTACGGCAGAACCGTCCGGCTCGGAGTCGCAGGGCAAAGGCAGCCTGTCGGAGGACGAAATCATCAGTGCCATCAAGGAAGCGAAGAGCTTTTCCTTCGAGCCCGCGGAGGCGCAGCGCTCGCCAGCCCCTCCCGCGGAGCAGCGGGACCAGCGCGCCAAGCGCGGCCGCCCTCCCGCCCCCGCGCACGGCGACAACGAAGCCAGCAGCGCCGAGTCCGGCGACTCGGAGATCGAGCTGGTCTCGGAGGACCCGCTGGCTGCCGAGGAGGTGCTGCACTCCAACTACATGACCTTCAGCCACATCGGGGGGCCCCCGCCATCGCCCGCGTCCCCCTCCATCCAGTACAGCATCCTGCGGGAGGAGCGGGAGGCGGAGCTCGACAGCGAGCTCATCATCGAGTCCTGCGATGCCTCCTCGGCCTCGGAGGAGAGCCCCAAGAGGGAGCAGGACTCGCCTCTGATGAAGCCCAAGGTCATGGACATTATCAAGGAAGAGAACAACTCGCGCGCTGACGCCTCAGACTACGAGGCCGCTAAAATGACAGAGAGCAGGATGAACAGGGAAAACCTGGCAGAGTCCTCGTCCTACCTGAAAAGCTCCTTTGTTGCACCAAAAATCGGCGCTGAGCCCCCGACCTCTGCCGTCAGCACCGAGGAGCTGAAGGAAAGAGTAAAACTGAAGAAACCCATTGAAGAAACTGTTGTTAACCAAAGTAAAGTATCTTCCAAGGACTTTGGCAAAAAAAGTCCGTTGGCTTCGTTCCTACTGCCGTTTTTAAATAAGCAGAAAGGTAAATGCAGATGTTACGTTGGTTTTTGCAGCGCTGCTGAGAGGACGGGGAGGGAGAAGCGCCTGTTCCTTGCAGGGGAGATGTGTGAAGTGCGGAGCAGGGAGAGCTGCTGGCACGGGACACCCTCAGGTGGCAGCTGGGCACGCCTGTGACAATCCACAGATCGTCACTGACCTGCCCATCCTCTTAGGGAAAAAATAAATACCAGCCACAATTATTTTTAGGGTTAAGCATAGATAGAGGATGGTGCAGTAACCCCAGTACTGTCAGGCTGATTTGTACATCAGGTATCTGAAGGACAAAGAGGAACAAATTATCATCTTACCTTTTAAATACTACTTGCCTTCTCAGGGAAAGGGTGCAATCAGGGATGTGGTCCTGCACCTCTCAGAAGTGTAAGGATAAAGATTTTAAGGATGCATATATGAAGGAAAAAAAAAAAAAAAAAAAAAAAAAAAAAAAAAAAAAAAAGGAAATATTTGGAGGAGGAGTTGGGTTTGGTGAGTCTGGGTGTTTCTGGAAGTGTTCAAGGCTGGGTTGGATGGGGCTTTGAGCAACCTGGTCCAGTGGAAGGTGTCCCTGTCTGTGGATGTGGTGTTGGAACTGAATAATATTTCAGGTCACTTCCAACCCAAACCATTCAGTGAATCTGTGATACTGAAGCTGGTGCCATTTAAACATATCTTTCTCATGGTGGCTGACACCCTCCATCCTTAATAATGAGGATTGCAGTGCAGGGAAGTGGGTGGCTCATCCCAGCTCTGCAGGGCTTAGGGGACATCCTGTGTGCTCCTCTGAGATCCCCTTCCTGAGCCCAGTGGTGTGAGGGGAAGGGCAGGACACTTCTGGGTGAGCTTAGGTTGTCTCCCCCAGAATCCCTTCAAAGCCAGTGCAGAAGAGCCAGGTCCAGGCTTGCTGTGCCAGGCACTGTGGTCTAATAGGGCCCACCAAACCTTTAGAGACACCACCAGGTTTTAGTGTGAGCTGAACCCTCAGGACCAAGGGGCAGCACGTGGTCACTGCATGCTGGCACTCCTGGGGTTCCTATGGCCTGTAAGGGGCTTGGGTCACAAACCACACCAAAAAAAAAAACTCTTTGCAAGATGCCAGCTGTAAGTAGCACTTTGTGTGCCCTGGTTTGTAGGCTGGTGTGGGAGGGAGGGACACTGGGACTGCCCCACACCTGCCCTGCTGCCCCTCCCCGGCCCCCTGGCTGGGCTGGAGGGCAGGGACTGCCCACATCTCTTGTCAGATGTGCTGTTTTTGGAACTCAAAGAGCTGCTGCTTCCTTGCAAACAGCTGGATAGAGACTGGAGCAGGGCAAGAATCCCCAACCCTGCTTAAAGAGCATCTTTTTCCTCTGTCCATGTTTGTGCAGGTGTGTCCCACACAGGCACGTGTGAGTGGCACACTTAGAACCCATTTCCTGTGTGCTGTGAACCCAAGCATGCAAATCTGGTCAGGAAACAGCCTGAACCTGCATGATGTGCTGAGGGCTGCAAGATCTGCAGCACAAACAAAATATGTTAGTATGATTCTGAGTGGTAATGCACTAATGATATTAATAGTCTGAATAAGAAACATGGTTGTTGCTTGTAAGTGTGTTTTCCTGGCAGACTCTCAGAGCTCCCAATGTCGTGCTGTGCATCTCATCTCCCTCACAAATAGTCTGAGCTCAAATAATTTATTTTCCACTTACCAAATTTCCATTTTTCAGGACTAGACAAGCCTCTGCCCAAATCCTACACATTGTAGGGCTGATTAAATTAACTTTAAACACTGCTTCTTTAGTCTAGTGTTGGGTCTCTGCAATGCCAGTGTGTGAGTCTGTGTTGTTTTGGACAGAACACTAAAAATTTGGTTTTGGATTTGGGAAAGTAGCTGGGGACTATCACATGGACAGCTAGTGTTCTGTCCCTCAGTTTTGAGATTTCAGGATCTGTCATAATTTTTAGTACCCCTCAATCATAATGAGATTTTTTTTTTTGCTTGAGTTTCATGACTCTTAATTTCTGTCATTGCCTAAACTGATGCTAGTGTAGTTGTTTTCATGTGGTGGTCAGAGAAAATCCCTGTGTACATGAGCAGACTTTGTCCCTTTGTCCATGTTTCCTATCTTTATTCCCCTAGGACAGTAGAGGCAGGAACTTTTCCTCACAAGACAGCTAATTACTGCTTGGTGGTGCAAAGAGGACTAATTCAGTGTGTGCTTTTTTGCTCTCAAGACACCCTGGTGCCTAAGGCAAGGAAAACAAAACCTAGAGTCTCTTGGGAATATTGTCAGTAAAACTTGTGTACCTTTTTTAAAAGCTGATTTCTAGATATGGGGAGGTGGGTTTAAGATAAGAAAGTCTGGATGATGGTAGGATTCAGTCTACAAAGCCTTCCAGTCACGGGTGTTTTGCTATATTTGGGCAATACCCCAAACAGCTCCTCCAAACAACCCATTTAAGTTGTTATGTTAAATGTGAAATATGGGGCTCTCCTCTCCTGGGAAAGGAGAGTTGGTCCCTCATTCACTAATTAGGAAATTATCTTAGTCAAAATTATCTATCATTAAGAGAATACTAACGAAGTGCAACTTGTTAAATATAGAGCTCAGAAAAACCTTGATTGTTCCCTATCACTTCCTTGTCACACAAGATCAAATGAAGCTGTCCAATACACCTGGCTGTGTTTTTGACACCCCACTGTGGATCTTTCTGTGGCCCTTGGCCAGCTCATAGCCACGTATATGTAATTTAAAACCAGTCACCCATCAGTTTCAATGTAAGCCTTAACTATTTTGTAGCATGTGTCCCACCAGGTGTTCTTTCACCCCTATCCATGGCATTTTTGTATTTTGCACTGCTCATCAGAAGAGTTTGCTCTGAGCTGGTGAGACAAAAATTGATTTTGAGCGCAGGAAAGGCTGTGCAAAGGAAAAGCCCAGCTCTTTGGGTTCAGCCCGACCCAGGAGCAGCCTTGCCGGTTGTGTTGCTGCCTGCCCGTGGTCTCTGGATCTCCCCGGTGTGTCTGGATGCCGAGCGGAGCGCAGCGAGTGCGTGCGGCTCGCACGGCGAGCTCTGCTTAGCGGCTGTTGCCATCCAGCGGCAGCAACAAAACCGAGCAGGGGCTTCCCATCTCCATTTCACTGGAGCTGTCAGGATTCGGTGGGGTGGAGCTGTTCCCACGCTGTTGGTCACCGAGCAGCCTCTCCCGCTTTTCCGCATGGTCGGAATGATGGCTTTGCTCGATGCACGCCGGGCTTGGCTCTGGCCGGAGCTGTGCAGTTCTTACCTGTTCGTGCTGCCAACTCCTCCTGCAGAGCACGCAGGGGAAGGCAGAGCTGCAGCCGAGCAGCCCTCACATCACTCCTGGCATCTCCTCCCAGGGGTGGGCACAGCCCTTACACAGCAGGGCTGGGAGCGTATCTGACTGTGGCACTGCAGGAAGGGAGGCTGCCACCTCAGTTTCTTCTTTCTTTTTATTTTTTTATTTATTTTAAAAAATTATTATGTGCTGGACTTGCACATGGCTTGGGCATAAAGGAAATTTCAGAAAAGACCTGCTGTCCTGGAGACATGAATCCTTTGGCATTTTGCAAGAAGTCCAAAAGAAGCCTGGATCAAGGCAAACTGAGAAGGAGCTCTTTGGCTGAGCCCTTTCCTGTCTTCTCTTGTGGTGCCTTTTGGCCACTCTCTGCCAAAGTGGCCTGGCTTACCTTGTGCTGGTGTCCCACAGCCTGAGGACCTGGTCCTGTCAGGAGATCTCCCTTATGCTGGAGGATCATGTCTCTCCTCAGCTCCTACTTCAGTGACAGTATTGGAAGATTCCTTCTTCTTGATCCATTTAATGAAATATGCAGCAGCTTGATACCTTTCAGATCAGATGATCTGAATCTCAGGATATCAGGATCCAGGATATATAAAAGAAAGAGATGTGGACATTCAAAGTAATGGTTACTTTAATTTTCTTTTTGCTTTGCAGCAGAATTTCACTTAAGAAAAGGAGAGCCCAAGCCTGGGGCTGTGGGCTGTCACTCACAGGTTAGATGACACAATGGGCAGGACCGTGGTGGATACACAATCAAATAAAATTAATCATTTCAAGTGCATTATTCTGCAGCACAGTCCTGTGCCAACCTGCCACAAAGCATCTTGATTTTGGTGCCTTATGAAAGCTTTTCACAGCACTACTCCAGTCAGTCCCCTACAAATGTGTGTCCTTACCACACACCCTTGGTGGCTGCTGTGGCTCTAAGCACCCACGAGGGACACCAAGGTTCAGGGCCACCCATCTCTGTGTGGTATCCTGGTGTCTCTTTGGTAGAGTCAAAGCTGCAGTTCAGGATCATTCTGGTTTTGGGGTGACAGTGGCAAATGCCCTGGGTTGAAGAAGGTGTTTTCTCTGCTTCCTGGTGCCTCTTGTGCTGTCCCATGGTGTCCAGGGCTGTCCCAGAGTGGACAAACACTAAGCAGTGTGAGCTCTTCCCCCATTTGGTGTCACAGACAAATGGATATTACAGAGCTTTTCAAGGAAATGGTTTTCCAGCAGAGATCTGGGAAAGACCTGAATTTGTTGGGAATGCTTTTTTGTTCAGCCAAACATCATCTGCATTGAGTTAGCACATCCCTGCTGTTGGGGGAGCTGCCAGTGAGGCATTTTCCGTGGGAAGGGGATGTTTGGTTGGGTGCTTTAGCAATCTGAGGCTGGTTTCTCATCTACATCTCTCTCCAGGCTGGCTCTGCAATCAGCAGCAAGCCAGGCCAAGGCTTAAGCATACGGCAATGTTAGTTTAATATTTTAGTGCCATCTGCTCTAAGTGCCTCCACACTCTGGCCCATCTGTTTTCTGTGCTTCAGTTTGCTTTTTATGAGGCTCCAGTAGCTTTACATCCTTTGGAAAGCCCCTGCTTGGAAAAGGTGTAGGGGAAAGGGATGTCCTGCCTGGGGGTGGAGTGTCTGCACCTTGTGATGCTGTAGAGGAGTGGGATAAAAACCTGTCCAGAGAAGTAAACATGTGACCCTAGTCCTGGTCTTGCCATGAAATCTTGGAGTATCTTGGTGAACCTCTGTGGACTTTCGTCCCACATGGAACCATTCAGGTAGGAGGGGGCCTATGGAGGGCCACTGCTCCAACCCCTTGCTCTCAAAGCAGTTTGCTCAGGTGGCCTCTGACATCTCTGGCCACCTCTGCCACCTCTGTCCATCCCCCCAGCCGAGGCAGAGGTTTGGGGGAGCTGAAAGCTGGAGCCTGCAAGTCTGGGTCAGTGCTGTGCTGACGCTGCTGCCTGCGGGCAGAGCAGGGCGGAGGAGAGATGCCACTCAAAGCAGCTCAGACAGAGCAGCTCAGGAGCTCCACGAGGTCCCAAGAGCCCATCTCCTGGCCCACAGCCACGATTCCTGGTAGAACACTCTTGACAGATGCTTGTGACTCATTTGGAAAGCCTCTGCTGGCAGATCCTCCACTAGTTCCAGGTGTCTCTCGAAAACTGTTAACACTCATCCATCCTTCTTTGCTTTAAGCCAATAAATTCTGGTTTCTTCATTCTTTTCCCTCTGTTGTTATGTTTTTGAGCTTCCTGAGCTGTCTTGTTCCTTCTGTTCTTTCCTACCATTGGGCCCCAGACATCATCCCCAGCCACTGTGACTGGAGGAGTTTCCCCAGACCAGCACTGACTCTTCCTTTGCCCATGGAGCAGGGGAGAGACCTTCACAGACACACATTTCTGCCCCACCTCCCCACTTCTGGCCACTTCATGCAGTTCAGCTGCCACCTGACAGCTTGTCACCCATCAAGCTGTTATAACTCAGCCATAGCTGAGCTGGAAAAACCTGGAGATGTGCAGGCACAAACCACACCAGTTTTCATGTGGTGGTCAGAGAAAAAGAGATGTGGACATTCAAAGTAATGGTTACTTTAATTTTCTGTGCTGTACAGAATTTATCCTTCACTCCTTTCCTTTTTCAGGAAGCAAGGAGTGAGTTTGGCCCCTTCTGCCCTCAGGAGTGGTTGCTGTGTCACCTGTCCCCTCTGCAGAGGGGTCATGGAGCTGAAAAATAGTCAGGTGCTGACTTTGGAGTTCTTCCTGGAGTCCTGGTTTGATGGGAGCACAGCAGGGTCTCCTAAGTGAGGAGTGGTCACTCAGAGGAGATGCCTGCACTGTGGAAAGGATCAGAACAAAGCAAAGAACAGGGGATTTTCTCCCTAGATAATGGTTTGCTAGGGCAGTGGCTGGGATCAGTGGTGATTACTGCAATAATCCCTCTCAGAGTGAGCACCATGTACATGCCAGAGCACGACCTTTATATGACCTTCAGAAATGTCTCAGTAAACCTCACCCCTTCATTCCACAACCTGTGTTATCCATAGCCTGAGTATTTGGCCTGCTTCACCTCTAGCATCTCTTTCCTTCCCTGATTTTTGTCTCTGTTGGTGAAAATTACTCCCCATCTATTGGGTAAGGTCAAACTTTTAATGCATGTATATTAAAGCATCTCAAACAGTGACTGGATGCCCAGAGGGGCTTTTAAAATTTGTGATAGCTCTAACGTGGGAGGATCACATGTCTTCTCCTGGGACTGCTGTCTACTCCACTGCCTGTGAGTGTTAAGTACTGAGCTATAAAAAATTACAGGCTTTATCCTTCCATTTTTATATATCTTCCCTTTCAGAGCAAGGGACAGCCTCTGAAGAGCTGTCATCAGTGGCAGCACTCCGACAGAAATGTGCCTTTCTGACAGATATGACACAAGATGGTGTTTGTGAAATCCTCCTGCCAGATCAAGATTACACAGTGACCAGGAAAAACAAACAAACAAACCCCAGAAAGTTACTTGTTTAACTGTAGGCAGGGACCTGATGATTGTGTCAAATGTTTAAGTGCCAAGGCCATGAGTAGCAAAGTCCAGGCCAAGCACAGAGAGTTGGGAGGTATCTGAAGACAAACAAAAACCTGCTAACAAGAGGAATGGAGAGAAAAGATGTGTTATGTGCAAAGACTTGTCTCTGTGAGTCCACACCTTGCTATATCCATATCCATATCCATGTCTGTGTCCATGCCACACCAAGCTGAGCACCCAAAGCTGGCTCAGTTCTGCTCCTGGGAAAGAAGGAGACAACTGCTCTTTTCATGAGTGATTTTTCTGTTAATCCAGGCACACCTCTAGTGCAGAATCACTCACAGTTTAAACACATTTTAAAAGCCAAAATCTTGGCACAGAGTCCCTCTCGGTGTCTGTTTGTGTCAGGAATCAATGACTCAGCTTTCAGACAAGGCTGTGACACTGACAATATGATGGTGGCCAGATTTTGCAGATGTCTGGATGTAGGGATGCTTTGCCTGGATATTCCAGCAGATCTGAGAGATGTCAAGGACAGAGAAACATCTAGCACCTATGGGATAGCAATGATGGCTTTTCTGTGGCTGACACAATATATAGTGAGAGGCTGTGTTTACTCCAGGCATAGAGAAACAGGAAAAAACCCAAACCCTAAGTCATAAATAATAAAGGGGTGAAAGTTATACAACCTATAAGGTTTTTTTGTAAATTGTATTAAGAGATCTCTCACAGAATCACAGAATGGTTTGGGTTGGAAGGGATCTTAAAGATCATCTTGTTCCAAGCCCCTGCCATTGGCCTTGAACACTTCCAGGGATGAGGCATCCATACCAATTCAAGGTGCTTAGGGAAGTTTATACAGTAGAATACAGATTAGGTGAAGGAAAAATTAAAATATATTTCCTTTGTTAACACAGAATATTTTTCTTATTAATGCAGTTTTCTCAAAAATGTAGTGTTTTGCAGGGAACTCCTGGAATGTTTTGTTTTCTCATTTAGAAATGCTGCTTCTTAACCTCTGCAATGCTCTGTGAGCTGGGAATTATGTTTTTTCACCAGTTTCATTGATTAATTCATTTGAAGATTTTGGACTAATTTCAGGTCAGATTTAAATTTAAGACTAAGCTCCAGTGATATAAAATATATTTCTAGGTCTCAATGAGTGGTGGAATACAAATTCCTGACCCTGCTGGCTCTAATTCCTCAGCTATTCAGCAGAATAAGGACTTCCTTGGGTATTGCTATTTGTGTCATATAGATACCACGAAGTTAAAATTAATGTATTTGACTGTAGTGAAGGGTGGGCATGTGATAGATTTCCATTGGGAATAAAACCTGGAGGCGAGTATTGATTTTCCTGGTGTTTTTCCTTAGTTTCCAAGGGTACTGTGCTGATTGGGACATAATAGCTATATTGACTGAAAAGGGGATTTATTTATTGTTTTGTTTTCCTTGGGAGCTGCTGACTTCACGTCAGTTCAGGACAATATAGAAATTAAGGGAGATGTAAGGATCCAACATTCAATCCAAAGGGCTTGAATTCCCCCCTGAAGGAAGCGTTTTTTGTCCTTGTCACTTTAGCTCTTCATCTTCACCTTGGTTACCACATTCATTTGTTTTATTCCTCTGCAGTATATTTTTTTCCTAGCTCTCTTGACCTTTACACAACCTGGGCAATTTAGTCTGCTTTTTTTTTTTCCCCACAGAGATATCACAAATACCCTCTTTCCCCTCTGGCTCCGAGAGCAGCTCAGTGGTTTCATGGGAACTGCTGTGGTTGAGAGGTCATTCTGCTGTTCTGTGTTTCATTTGTGTGTGAGGAATACCAACAAGTATGGGAAAAAACCCTAATGCACACAGAAGACAGGTTGGTTTCGTTGTCAATAATCTCCTGCCCCCACCACAGATATGCCAGATGCAAGCCTGTCTGTGGTGGGGCTATATGGGGATGTCAGGGTTGCTTAAATCAGCTGTAGAAATTAAGGTGGAGCTTTGTCTTTTCAATGGTGATGACCAATTTCACAAGTGCTCTGGGTCTGGGAGGGTCCAGCTGGGCCTCATTTCTGAAATTTTGGCATACAAAGCTCCTTGTGCTTCTGAAAGAGGTGTTTTTCCACTCAAGATGGCTGAGCAATTGTTTGCTGCATGTTCAGGCCTCAGAAGACACAGAACATGACAGATTTGCAGCTACCTTACACAACAGTGAATTTTTTTTTGTGGGGGAAAAAACCCTGCCAGTTGGGTTGCTTTGGTGCCAGACCCTCTCTTTTTGGGGTTTATCTTCCTTGCAGCTTCTACTTGACTCACTGAGTTCCATGCACTGAAAGCCCTTTGATGCCACTTGCTCAGAGAAGCCCTTTCCCAGCTGGTGCCATGAGATTTTATATGGAATTAGTCCTGCAATGCTTTCCTTTAACTCTCCAACTTCACTGGAAAATATGTACAAGATTTCTCCCAGTTCATATCAAAATAATTCACAACTCAGTTCATGAGAGTGCAAGCTACAGTGAGAGGTGGCCTCAGGAGTCCTCTGAGCTGGGGTAACTTGAGAGGCACTAAAAGGACACAGATAATCAGTATTACCTTTGCAAAAAAGCCATGTCTTAGAAAGAGAGATATGAGGCTTCCAAGGCAGCAAATTGGGTTTGCCTGAAGGATTTGTCATTAGACTATCCAGGCTGCCAGGTAATGTAGGAATCTCAGTAAAGACTGTCTTCTTTCAAACTGGATCCTAAAGAGTAATTTGCCAGGGAAACAGCTTTTGATGTTGCTACATCATCCATCTGGGATGACAGCAATACATTTTATACAAATGAGCAAAATGTAATTTTTCCTTTAATAGCTTCTTATCTTTTGAATAGAAGGTGCAATGAGACTGCAAAGTTCAAGGGATAAAACTAATTCAGGTTTCCAGGGTTTGGTATCACCATGGCCTGGCTGGTACAAGCTCTCTGCCTTGCTTGGTGCTACTGGGGATCCAGAGTGGTGTAAGATCCAAATCCAGCCTCTGACAATTCCAGGGACGCTGTTTTCTGAGCAAGTCCCATAAAAGCAGCCCAGGATCTCTCCTCACTCAGCATGTGCTGTTGGCAGAGGCAGGCATTGCACAGACAGGATTTTCTGCTCTCTTTTAGGAATAAGAGCTCCTTACAGAGGAGTGTGTGAGGGGGTCCTTGCATCCATCCTCATGAAATGCTGATAGCATCAACAAAACAAGGTCTGTATCTGAGCAACAAACAAGGTAGGGGAGCCTGAGGAAAAGCCAGCAGAGATTAACAGGCAGGATTTCTGAAGGTTACTTGGTCAGCCAATGTAGCACTGAAACACTCACACACACACAGCAGTGCTCACTTGCTTAGGTCAAGTGCAAGAGTTGTTCCAAAGAATTGGTATTTCCCCAAGAGGGAGAACGGGCTGTCTTCCCTGTTTGTCTGGGATTCCTGCACTGGAGCTTTGCTGCTACAAAAACAGGGCCATGTTTCACCCTTAGCTGCAGGTGAAAGGGTTATTGCTCCAACCAGGGAGTGATAAAATGAGTGGGATTTAATAAAAGCCACAGTAGCAATTGTGCCTTCTGAAATGAGCACTCACCTTACCCTTCATGTGCACAATTATTGCAGCTGGATGTCACACACTGACTCCACTTCATGTGCACACCCCTTTTGTCTAGAAAAGCTGCTGATAAAAGGACCAATATTGGCTAATTTATTGTGTGAGTAATTGATTTGTTGGGTGTGATGAAGTGCTTTCACTGCAGTAGCACCAGGAACACACAACAAAACTGGGAAATTACCTCAGATTTTTTTCTGAATTCTGGTTAGTGAGATCATCCTTATTGAGTGGTTATTGAACTTTATATTCAATAGATGTCTGTAAAAAAAAATAGCTGTTTTTTCCATCATTAACAGAAGCAGTGAGCAGGAGCAGCAAGGCATCCAGCAGAATGATTAGCAGCACACCATTCCTATCAAAGAGGGAATTTCCATATATATTGTTATATTTCCATATAACTATGGCAGGGTGCGTTTTGCTTGTAGATCTTTCCCTCCCAGCAGCAATGAAGGGGAGATTATGTTGGAATGAAGTTTAAATGGAGGAAACTACCAAAGAACTCCTGCTAAGAGCTGAAACAGCTTTGGCATGTGTTTAATGTTGCTGAATTATTCATTGATCTGGCTGGGCAAACTGACATTGCAAAGGGAAATAAATGAGGGTGCTGCAGGAAAAATGCTGAAGGAGGTGTTAGCCAAATGTCCTGGTGTCACAGAGCTCACAGGGAATGGGGCAGTGATCCCACCCTGGAGTGCCAGGGGCTGTCAGGTGCAAGCCTTTTGTAAAGGAGAGAGTGGATGCTTTGGCTGTGCACACAGCAGGGACTTTGGTGATGTTTGTGGCCCCAGATTAGCTCAGTTTGGGATGTGAGACCTTCCCTTTGAGGGAGGCATTGCAAAGAGCTGGCAGTGGCCAGCAGGCCATGGCTTAGGGTCACAGGGGTTGATGGGGCAGCTCCAGGAGCATGTAGAGCCATGCAGACTGAAAGATTAACCTCTGTCAGACACACCTGCCAGGGGAACATGGCACCTCTTAGCCCTTTTTAAGGAGTCCTGCTTCCTTCTGCTCCTGCACCTCTTGTTAAGTGATATCAGTGCCTTCCCTCAGTGCTTCTTCTCCAGGTGAGAAGCCCTTTCCCTGACCAACCTGGGCAGCTGTTCCCCCTCCTCCCTCCACTTCAAATCCCACAGAAATTTGTAAATTCCCACAAAATTTATAAATCCCATAAAAAAGAGTAAAGAGAGCAACAATGGCTCATCCAAGTGTTCTGCATTACACCACTACATGTGAAGGAAGGCAGGGAGCCAAAGCCTGTTCCTTAGCACGGCTGGGATCTGGCTCTTGTTGGGATCAGGCTGAGCAGGGGCACTGCCTTTCACTGCAACCCACAGCAGCAGCCAAAAGGAGTGTCTGGATGAGCAGTGGTCACTTAGCTCAGGCTTGATGCTACGTGGAGGGGGGGTTAAAAAGATCAATGTGATAATTGTGGCCTCACAGACCTGCCTGAGCTGTGCTTTGAATCCTGCCTGGGGAGAAGAATAATTTCCTGGCACCTCTGTGTCTGCTGAGAGTAGAAATGTTGCCTCAAATGCTGTGTAAGGATCTCTGTTACATATATCTGTGTTCTCCTGGGTATTCTGCAAGGAAATATTCAGAGCACTTGGCTTCAGCTCCTGTTGCTGTTGCACTGGTTTGGAGATGCTGGCAGATGAGATTTTCAGGATTTATTCAGATGAGAGCTTTGCTTTTGCCCCGTGGGCAAGGCTGGAGTTCAGAGCTGCAGAGTCTATTTGTGGATTTGAGTCAGGCATAGACCCATATCATACCTGTATGTATAACCCTCTACCTGCAGATTTTAAAAATCAGGGTTAACTGTAGGGGTTTGAATCTTTCAAGAAAGGCGAGATTGCAACACTTTCAGCTGTCACCCCCACAGGATCTCATTTTTGCTGACCAAAGTAAAGAAACTGTAAAATGCTGAGGCATCCCCTATGCATCCTTTTAGCATATTTTGACCCAAAATAGGAAGAGATGGGATGTAAATATTTACTGGAATTGTGTACAAGAGAGCACCCAGGGATCTGCATTTGGATAATCTGCATTGCAAGGGAAGTCAGGGAAATAGCAGATCACTTTGAAAGGCTGCAGTGCTGGACATGTTTCTTAACATGCACAAATTGCTCCCTGATTTCTCAGGAAAAAGAAAGCTCTGGGCTGATTATTGTTTTTAGATCTTATTTTAGATGCAGTGCCTGGAGACCCAGTCAAGATCAGGATCTTTTGTTAGCCAAGATAAAAGCAAGCAGTAAGGTCCTTTCCTTGGAGAGCTTGCAGGATGAATTTCATTGTGAGGAGGATTATTAAACACAGAAATTGCCACCTTTTTGTGTTGTCTGAGGGACAGCTCTGCTTTGCCTGGTGCCTGCTCCTTTTTTCAGTCCCCTCACAACAGTGTTACCCTTTGGGTGAAGTGGTGGGTGGAAAGGTGAGGGATGGGGGAGAAAAACAAGGGGTCTGCTCTGCTTTGTCCCCAAACCTTTCCCTACTTAGGTGCATTTGAAAGGTGAGGATTGACAAACTCACGTGTTAGTGAGTCACTACATGCCTGACAATGCCAGTCAGCCCCGTGGACCCCAAGAGCATCTGTCCCATCACAGAGAAGGAGGATGGGGAAATGTGCATAACATTTGTTCTATAACACAGCCATACAGAAATCTGCCCACTGATGTTGAACAAGGAGATGTCTCTCCTCCTTTTCAGGAGCTGTTTTGGCCCACTGCCTGCAGGTCACAAACACAGGACGTGATTTCCAATCCCCACACCCCAGGTCTCTGCTCAGTCTGATTCGAAGCTGCTCCCATTCCCATTTTATTTGAACTCAGCTTTAAATATAGCTCACGGAGAAGGATGCAGTGGGTTTGGTGGGAGATGAAGCAGAGCCAGGCCCTGTGATCACTGATCACAAGACTCCTTCTGCCACATACTGTAAATGATGCTTCTGCCATGCATTAGAGGAATGGAACTACGCAAGGGCCTGAGGACCAAGTGCTCTGCTTTAATTATTCATCTTTAGCAGTAGCTATTATTATTTAAGAGCCTGACATATTAACTGCTGGCCAGTTTCTTTCCTTGCTACCATCCACTGTCCTGCTCTTTTTGCTTTTGGGCCAAAGCAGAGCTCTCCTCCATCAAGCCAGCTCCAACCCTTTGCCATATCCTACTCATCCAGGCCTCCTGGACCTGCTCTCCAGGCTCCTGCTTGCAGTTATTCATACCAAGCCAGATATTGCTTTCCTGCTGGTGTTAACCCCAGGTTTGTGCTGGGTTTCCCATCAGTTTTCCCCTGAGTCTGACTGGATGCTTCATACAATACATTCATGGGAACAGTTCCCACCGGCAGTGCCAGCCTTACTATCATCCCCATTTCTCCCTGAGAGGCACAGCCCTTGTTTACTCCTCTTTTAATAACACAGATGGTTTTAATAGTTCCCTGCCTTCGCCCCCACTTCTTTCTCCTTGCCTGTAGTCTGTTTAATGCTTCCTTCTAAGTGATGGCTTTGTCACTTAATCTCATTAAAACTTCTCTCCACTGAACTCCGTGAGCTGCTTATCAGACCTAAGCCTAATCTCCCATTTGTAATTAATTTGTTCTGTGCCTCCTACAATTTGGCATCATCAGATAATGGCATCCCCCTCAAGGTCACTGATACAGAGCATGAGGTAAACACCCATGGCTCCAGCACAGGCTGCCCTGCTGGCCTCCTCCTTCCTCCTGCTCCCTCTGACACACAGCTTGATTTTATTGACTTGTTTCTCCCTTTCCCTCAGCCAGTTTCTGATGATGCTTCCTGTCCAGCCTGTGCTGCTGTGTGACTGCAGATCAATACCTCTGGCTGTCTGGAAGCAAATGCTTTTCTGACACCCTCCTAGTGCAGGCTCATCTGCACCAGTTTTCTGCTCACCTTTCAGTTCCTTCCTGCTAGGTCCAAGAATTTATTTGCAGTGTTCTTCCTTTCCTCACATGTTTTTAAAACTTGCAGAGCCTTTTCACGGAATCTTAGAATCACAGAATAATTAGATTTGGAAGGGACCTTAAAGATCTCCCAGTTCCAACCCCCTGCCACGGCCAGGGACACCTTCCACTAGACCAGGTTGCTCAAAACCCCATTTAGCTTGGACTTAAACTCTCCCAGGAGCCTTTCACCTTCAGACCTTTGGGCCCAGTGGACACTCAGTGGCTTACTTATAAATAGCATAGGTAGAAACAGCCCACAAGTCACTATTATAGTTCAATCAAATAATAATAATGCACAAACCATCGTTATGATTTGACATCCATATTTTTGAAAAAAAGGAAAAATCCCAGATTATCACAGTTCATGGCACCAGCCAGTACCACCAGGTGATTTGCACTGTGAGATGAAGAATATTAAGCATGAGGCAGAGATGAAAACCAACCCAGTGAACCCTCCCCTTAAGCCATGTGTTCACAGGCCTCTAAAGGAAGAAGGATACCTCCTGTGGTACTCCCATCTGCTCACTGGGATTTGCTGGTATGGAGTTCTCTGGGACCTTTGTAGGCTCTGGAAATAGGGTCAGTCCTGGTACAAGCTCAATCTCTTCATTTCCCCCAGTAGATTTATTTTCATCTCTCACATTTCCCTGTTTGGATGTAGTTTCTAAGAAATTCAAATGGATTTCACCCATTCTTTCAGATTCTGCTGTTCTCTGCCTGAAAACAATCCACTGAACTTAAATCCTAGATGCACACAGAGCTGTCATGAGATCATAGGTATCGTTATTCAATACAGTATTGACCACAGTATTCAGAAATTCAACATTCAGGCAGCTACAGAGAACAGCTCCAAATCCATTGCACATAGAGCTGGGGGGGAGGAAATCTCCCAAACACTAAAAAACTCGGGATTTTTAACTCACTGGAGTCTGCAACTCTGTCTTCTAATTGGCAGTTTTTGTAAGTGTGCCTAATTTTTCTTGCCTGATATCCAAGAAAGGAAAGAAACCCTGACCTACTGTTGAGAGGTTCTGCAGCCTTTTGGGACAAGGCAGGCTGGTGTAAAGGAGATATCTGTTTTTCTGAGGGGAGTAAGTGCAGGAAGGACATTCTGCATTTGATCCTGTAATGGCTGCACACAGATCAGCCCTGGTGCTTTGCTGGGAGCTGGCACGAGGCCTCCAGGTAGACCCAGCTTAGTCACTCGAGAGCAGCTACAATCAAGTCACCCAGTGCCACATTTTGGCCAAGAGACAGCTCTCACCTGGGGATAAAGGTAATTACTCCCAGTGAAATGTGCCTGGCTCAGAAACAAGAGGTACTTGCAGCTGGGTTCTGAACTGTTAGGAGCTGTGTGTTCTCTCTGGATGTGCAGATGCCCCAGGATGCTCATTTAAGGCCAAGAAAACTTCATGGTTACAGTCAGAAACAAGTTTATGCTCAAAGGACATCTTGATAAGACAAGAGACTGACTGACTGACAGGTTGACTCAGGAGATTCACTCCTGAGATCAGAATCAGCAGATAAACCTTTCCTTTTCCTAAACAATCCGTATTTCCTAAACCATCCTTGGTTTGGTCTCTCTCACTCCTCCAAACCACGCTGAAAACATGTTTTTATTCCATTTGTATAACTGCCTTTGTGTGCTGTGCTGCCATTCTCTGTGCTCACACAATCACTACACCAGTGTGACTGACAAAAGAGCAAAAATCATTTTATTTGGCACATACTCTGTTTCCTCTGAGAATGAGCCCCAAAGCCCAAGTTTGGCTTTGCTCAGCTGTGATGCACTTGAACCCCTGTCCCTGAGGAGAATGTTGCAGCACTAAATACCAGATATCTACTATCAAAAGGGATGTTAAAAAATTCAGGTGTTCTTTATTTTTAATGATCCATTTGTGTTTTCAGGCTCGTGAGCAGGCAGTGAGATTGCTGTGATTTGCAGCCACAGGCTGCCCGTTTCCTCCTCTGCTTCCATGGAAACACATGTTGGACGAGGCTGAACCAGGCACAGGCTTCAAGTACATGATTCCCAAACTATTTGCTTTTCCTTGCAAGGAGTCCTTTACCTCCTGTTTTTACAAAACTCTGTGTAAGGAGGAAATCTCTCTAGGGGGAGGCAGCTCTTTGAGGTATCTGACTGGTGTTGATGCACAGGTTTGAAAGAATAATCCCTGAGCATGTGAACGTGCTACTCAGAGGTGAAATGCATGAGACAGAGCAGGGACAGTGCATTTTGGAGCTGCTGTCACTCTGGTTGTGGCATTTGGGATCAGAAGAATTCAGCTTTTATGTCAACTCTTTCATCTCCTCCCTGGAGAGGTGAGGATTGTACCTTCTTCTGCACTTCAGGACCACAAAGATACCAAATTTGCAGATGTATTAGCTCCATGTGTTCTCTGGGCAGCCCCTCTCCTCCCCAGTAAAAACCTCTCTCCCTCAGAGTAAAAAAACCAGATTATTTGCAGTTTGATGGTAAAATGAGGGAGGGCTGGGAAGAGGGCAGCAGCTGACACAGACCTGTGTGTCACAGCTCAGTACAACTCTGGTGTTTTGTGTGGGGAATTAATTCAGAAAGAAATTGTAGGAGAAAATGGACCTAAAGTGACAGTCACCAGCTCTTCCTATACCTCCCATGCAGCAGTTTCCTATTAGAAGGGCTCTCACCCTGCAGGACACCAGCTTGCTCTGCCACCAGTGCCAAGCTGGAATCCCACTGCCATGGGGATCAGATCTTGCTGTGGTGGCTGAGTTTGCAGGATCTGAGCCTCACCCCTGGCAGATGCACACCTGGTGTCTTCTAGTTGACTCCTATTTGTCAGTAAGAGGGGAAAAAAAACATTTTAGATGTGGTGACTCTAATGAGGCACTGAGGGAAACGAGTTGCTGAGTGCTACATTTGCAGGATGTCGTTCCTGCAAGGAAAAGAAATGTATTTTATCTTCCATTACTTGCAAAGCATTCATATTTTGAAGGCTGCTCATGTCTGTGGTAGCCTAAGCACAAAAAAGGGCAGAAACCTCTTTTACAGAACAAACCCCAGGCCACACCCTTTCAGCTGCAGGAGAGCATGGAAACCTCATCACAAAGCCCTGTCTCAGGCATCAAGAAGTAAAAGAAAATGTCACTCCATGCTGTCTGATGATTCCACAATGTCCACACTAATCAGAGCCCTTCATTAATTATTTAGCTTCAGGGAATTGTGCCAAAGGCTTCTGACACTTTGGATGTACAGTAATTGCCACGTTTACTACCCAGCTGATGGGGAGGCCAAAATAAATTGTACCAGGCTGAGTGGTTCTGTGTGTGTGGGCAGGGGCAAGACCTTCCTGCCCTTGCATGTGATTCCATCCATACCCCAGGGCCCACAGAGCTTCCCAGTATCTCAGAGGGCTCAGGGCTGTCCCCCTGTGTGTCTGGACATGTCACCTCACTCAGGCACTGCCATCTCCATCCTCCCCTCCATGCAGCCTGTCTCCCTGCATCATGTCTGCATGTGCCTTCTCCCCACTCCAGGGCTGCTCTGGCTCCTCCAGCCAACAAGGGGCTGCTGCTGGGTTTGTGCTGAGTTGCCAGAGCAGGGCTGGACCCTGTGTCAGGAGCCACATCCCGCACAGAGGGCTCTGCTCCCTCCCAACACCTGGTGACAAACCAGCAGCTCCCCCTGCTCCACAATAAGTAGGTCTCTACTGCAGCTTTGCAACCTGAGAAAAACAAACAAATGCAGAGCAGCGTGGCTATATTTATCTGAAATTTGGAACTGTGGTTCACAGGGAACTTTGATCACTTTAAATGTCAGGCAGTCTGGGAAAAGAATGAGAGGGGGAAAAAGCACAGTTAAGAAGAAGGTGTTTTGGAAAAGGTAAGAGATGCTGCTGCTGCTGCTGCTTCCAAAACAAAGTCCTTCTCTTCTGGCCCCCAGGATTAATCATCCTAATCTGGAGGGCTGGTGTCTCTCAGCATCGAGCTGGGGGTACTCAGAGGCTGAGGTTTCCAAAGCCCAGCCCCACAGGTGCTGAGGACCAGCTGGACTCAGAGTCCTGCCCGAAATCAGCAAGAGCTGATCACATCTTCTGCACCTGTGAAAGAGGAAGTTCAGCCAAAACAAAATGTGACCGTTGAATGTGGGGTTTGGGCTTTTTTTTTGTTTGCAAACCAAAATAAGATTGTGGTTTTCTTGAATCTATAATAATTTTAAATTAGTATCATGCCATTATGGTTTATCTCTGATTCATCTGCAAGGCTTTAAGTACCTGGCATTTGAAATTCAAGAACCTCTCACGTGGGACACAAGGGATATAGTGCTTTGGATCCCAGGATGGATTTATTAGGAATTAACTAACTGATGTAATACAATGAGGTATTTGGTGGTACCTGTCTCACTCAGGGAGTTTCATCAAAGCCCCATGTACTTAAATGTTTGCAAGGAGGGAAGCACTTAAGGAAAGCAGTTCTGAAATCCCAGCAGACTCCTGTGAATCTTGCCCAGACCTCTTCTACTGTTCTCTTTGGAAATCCCCCATTTCTGCAAAAGCCAAACCTGTTGCAAGGGAATTCACTATCCATGCAGAATATGCTTCCTTCCACCTCACACTGCTCCTGTGCAGTGCTCTGGCATACAGCTATTTCTGGATCTCTGCAAATCTGCAGTTACCCTGAAATTCCTGAAGTTTCTCCCATCTCCACGTGCTGTTATCACAGCAGAGTGGGTAAATGTGCTGTCAATAAGGAAAACACCATCCCTTATTTAGTCTTGTCCAGTGGACTTTCAAGCTACTTATTAACTGATAAATATGGGAAAATAATTCTATTTTTCATGTATAGATTCAAATCCTTCTATTTCCTATACCTTCTATTTCATATACCTATATTTCTGTTTTGCTCACACTCATCCCAGGATAGAGAGCTATCAGTTCTTCTGCAGAAGCAACCAGGAAAATGTGGTTTGTGGTGTTTAACAACATCGACAGGGAAATCTGAATTCCTCAGGCTTTTTTGTTTGGTTTCCTCAATGTGAAATAGTTTTGCTGATCTATCTTTAATCCTTTAGACTTGAGAATGGGAAATTAAATTGTCTTTTCTCAGATACTGTATGTCAGCAGCCAAATCAGGATTTTCTCGTTGTCTGCAGAGAGGGAGAGAGGTTATATGATAGTCAAGTGCTCAGAGATAGGATCTGTTCTTTGGAGAGAAACCCATTTCCACAAATTCAGTGGGTTCAACCAGGTTCTCTTTTTTTTTTCTTCTTTTTTTTCCTCCTTTTGCATCTGTTTGCATAAGATAACTAGTTTTAGGGATGGCTGATCTTAAGTTCCTAATGAGCTGGCCCCAGGGTGTGGATTTTTGTGGCATATTCTGCTGATTGGATGCTGGAAGCTTGCTTGACCTTGCTTATGGTATTTTCCATGAGATATATACATATGATCTGTCCTCTTCCCTCTGCCCCATGTGAGAGGATGTGCTGGGGCAGGGCCAGCCCCCCACTACACAAACCATTTCTGCTTTTCTGTGTTGCTTCACTTCCAACCCATGTCCTAAAATGCCACACAAAACCATTTTCCCTGTTCGTTTCCACAGCAAACACAACTCTGACCACTTTTCAGCCAACACTTCTGGCACATCATTTCCTCATCTAAGTCTTCTAACTGCCCTAGAGGCCCATAATAACATTTAAAACTCAGAATGCTGCTTCACCATCCAAAGCATTTCTCCAGCCAGTGCCCACACAGACTCTCCACAGGACCCTGCCCTGTTCTCCCCTTGTTTTCCCCTTCTCACAGCCTTGCACTGGCACTTCTGCCTTACACATCAGTATTTATGTCCTTCATTGCTCCTTTTGGGTTCTTTTCCCCCACTTTGTGCCACTCAGCACCGCTGGCATTGCTGCAGTAAGCAGCCACACTGCCTCCTCCATCCCTTTTGCAAGCACTGTAGGCTGTGTTTGCCCAGGACAGGAGCAGCTGCTTCTTCACCTCCCCCTGTCCAACCTGTGCTCCATTCCTCTGCAGCCTCAGCCAGGATTTTCCCCTGTTAACATCCAGCTTCCCAGGCTGGGTGTGATTGGAGCTGTCCCTTTGCAGAGAGCATCTTGGTACCCAGGTGTCTCTCATCCATGGAGCAGGCTGCTGAATCCAGCAGTGTGTCAGGAATTTGCTTCTGTTTTCAGGGAAAGCTGGGGTTGCCATGACAATTGTGTGCCGGTGCAGGGCTGCAGTATCCACTCACCTCCACCACTAATGCCTTTCACCCTCCCTGCAGGGCGGGGTGGGGCATGTAAAGATGCCCCTGGTGAGATGCTTGAAGCTCTCCAGCATGGTGAGAAGCTCAGGCCCTTCTGGGGAGCACCCTTCCCCAGAGAATATTATTTTTTTGATATGTCTGAAGCTTTGATCTACATTAAATTACTCTGCACCTTCTCCCCTGGCCTGAATTGGGCTGGCAGCAGGAGTGCCAGGTACAGGAGCAAAGGAGCCAGCAGAAATGCTGCAAACCACAGCTCATCCTCAGGCACCCACGGCTGCTTATGAGCATCCCAAACTCAGTTAAGGGCTCGTGGCACGGCTGCAAATGTAGCCTCAGTCTCCTGAGCCTCTGCCTGCAGGCTGTTGGTTTAATTTGCAGTCCCATTTGCAAAATCTGTAGTTGGGTTTTGCACTTGGGCAGAGCATCCCAGCCTCTGAATCAGCACCTGGAGCTTCAAAACTTGGGTCTGATCCCAGCAGAGCAGGAGCAAAGGGTGGCCCTGCGAGCTGGAAGCAAAGCTTTGGCATTTTTGTGGGAATATTTTTCCTGGGGATGCAGCAGAGCTGCCTGAGCTCAGGACTTGGATGTGGAGAGGAGCAAAGGGCAGGACAGGACCTCTCCCTGGTGGCTTGTGGCACTGCTGTGTGGCACAGCCTCATTTCCCCAGCTCAGGCACTGGACACCAGACCTTGCTTCAAGAATTTGCTAAACATCATCATCATCATCATCTCTTTGGGGCATGCTTGGCCAAAGAGGAGATTCCTCTGTGCCCCTTAGACCACACCAGGCAGGATTTCACCATTTCCAGCAGCAGTGCCATCCAAATCCATCTTTACAACCTCTCTTGATCTCCCCTGATCCAGGAATGGCAGCCAGCAGCATCAGCCTTGCAAGTTGTGGTGCAAAAATGAGTGAGGCTCCTTTCTTGGAGCCACAGATGTTGTGCTGGGTGCTGCAGAAACAAAGCTCAAAAAGCAGATGATGCCCCAAATTTAAATAGACCAAGCAGACCTGGAGACCTCAGAGATGATTCCCAAGGTCACAGAGGAAGCCTGTGGCAGACGTGGGGGCTGAACAGAGATCTCCTGAGGCTCAGCCACGCTGTGGTCTCAGGACTGTCTTCTCTTTTGTCTTCCAGTACATTAAGAAGATCAGTTAATGAAATGGAATTAATAATGCCAGCTGCAGCACCAGCAATGCTGTAGGAGAGAAAAATTTCACAGCACGGGCTTAAAAACAGAAGGCTTGAAAATGGTAATAAGCTGCAAGCACTTCCCTTTGTAATGGGGGAGTGCAGGAGGTCAGAGAGAGTTTTAGGGTCTCTTTGGCTTTACTGATCTTAAATCTTAAAGGAGGAATGAAGATGTAGCAACTACTTCCCTCAGAGGAGAGAAACTCATGATTTTAAGGTTCCCAGCAACTGTAAAAAAGTAGTCCCACTGGAAGGAATCAAGAGACTTTTCTAGGTCAATGGCAGGAATAGAGCCTTTATTTCTATGAACCCCGTAGTTCAAAAATAACATTAAAGAACCAAGAGAAATTATCCACCTCTGAAGAACCAGGAGTAAATGAAAACTGATTGTTATGTGTTACTTGTGCTGCTGCCTGCAGTAATCAGGGAGCTCAAATGGCACCAGAGGAGTCCCAGCCATCTCTGGGGTGGCTGCTGAAGAAGATCTGTGCCATGTTCAATGAGACCCATCAGAGGCTCAAAACCCCAAATTGTTTGTTAACAACAACGTTGAATCTCAGGAGTTCCCCCCAAAGGGCTCATTTGCTAGGACTCAAAGAAAGGCCACCTTGTTCCCAGGAAAAGAATAAAGAAAAAAGCTTGTCTCACCTGGGTCTTTCACCAACTCATTTGGTTCATGTCTCTGGCTTGCTGCTGAAAATCCTATGATAATAAGGTCTTATTTTACAGTTATACACAGTTATTATACAGTTATATTGGTTATTTTACAGTTACATGTAGTTATTATATAGTCCTCTTATACAATTGGGACTCTTGAACTTGGAGAAGGGGAGACCTCAGGCACATTTCAGTGCCCAAAGGTGCTGACAAGAGAGCTGGAGAGGGACTTTGGACAAGGGCAGGGAGTGACAGGAGAAAGGGGAATGGCTTTTTCTGACAGAAGGCAGGGTCAGATACGATGTNATTAGAGATATATATATATATATATATATATATATAAATATCCATCTATAATCTCAGCCTTTGAGCAAAGATGGACATGAAGAGCAGTTTTGCTGAGCAGAAAGTGAAACAGGCACCAGAGCAGAAACTTAGCACATCTCAAATCACACTTGTCCTTGTGAACAACCCAAATATTTTGACTGATGATTTTAAAAAACCCCTATAAATTCAGACATTTCAAGACTTAAAAAGAAATTGCAGAGAGGCTGGGACATTATGTGACATGCCAGAACATGGGGCTTCTTTTGTTGTGATTGTTCAGCTTCAGACTTTAATTCTGCCAGTTTAAGACCATATTGTCTTTTTTTACCAGCTTATTGATTCCTTTTGTGGTCTGAAGACCTGAGAGAAAAGGTAATTCATCACTGCTTTACATCTTCTAAGAGAAAGCAGCAAAGACCTGGGGCAAAAGACAGCAAGGACAGAGCTGTCTATGTGCTCCCTGTACTGTGAGAAGTGATGGACCTGAAACAGCCATCAGCATCTCCCAGCTCATGGCCTTGCCATTTGAGCTGCCTCTGAGCAGCTCTGCCGACCACAAAATGTGCAAGAATGAGCACAAGACAGTGAAAAGGATGAGAGCAGAGCCAGGATTTGGCCTATCCTTCTGCTATTGACAGCCTCCTCACAAAAATGTAATTGCTGGCTGCCCTTGCTTGGAGTGCTCAGGCAAAAATTCCCCGTTGCTCTTTAGAGCTTCGAGACATATTAATGCAACTTTTAAAATAGCATCCTCTCTATTTTTGTTGCTAATGCTAAGAACAAATTAGCTTAGGAAAAAAAAAACCCAATGATGTCCCTTAATGCTATTGTTCTCCTAAAGTGCCAAGTGTCAGGATCTTTCAGCACTTGCAGATCTGGCTCTGCCCTCAACGTGTCCCACAGAGCCTTGACGTGGAGTGATGCAGGAAAACACAGGCAGTCCAAAGAGCCTTCAAAGCCACTGCACTCCAAACAGTGGTTTCAGCTCTGTCTTTGGATTTTTAATCATTAAATCATCTTTGAAACCAACTGAAACCAGCTGACTTCCACCCCTGCCCTCCAGCAGGGTTGCTAAGGGACAGCTCCAAAGTTAGTTCCTGTGGTGCTTCTGGGCTCTTATGGACTGTTATGGTCCATTCAAATATATTAACCTAAAAAGCCTTAAATGTTGCTAACTCTGACCTCATCAGGGCTCATCAGTGGGGCACAGGTGGGTTGGTCACCAAGGAAGGACCTTGGGAGGGAGGCAGGGTAGGGCTGGAGCACCAGTCCTGCTGCAGGATTTCCTGTGTCCTGTGAGGAGCACAGCCCTGGTGGCCACACACCATGGCAGGGTGTCCTCTGCACAGCTACAGTCTCATTTGGCCATCCAGAGGTGGGTGCCCCATGCCTGGAATTGTTAAAGGCCAGACTGGATGGGACTTTGAGGAACCTTGCCTGGTGTATGGCACCCCTGCCCATGGGCAAAGGGTTTGGAACCAGATGATCTTTAAGGTTCCTTCCAGCCCAAATCATCCTGTGGTTCTGTGATCTCTGTTGGAGTTGGAGGGATGGAAAGGAATGAGGCACACAGCAACACCCTACACGTGTGTGCACTTGGCCAGTGGCTTCCTGCACTGATCCCATGGGTAACTTTATTTTACTTTAGTGCTTACCCCACACATCCTGCATACACAGATCATTATCTCCAGCAGAGCTACCTAACAGGCAAGTGTGGATGAGTCCTCTTGGCTTGTGGCTGTGCCATCAACACTGAGCTTCATGTGACCTCACTACCACATCCTAAAATTTGTAATAATTTCAGTAACATCTGTAGCAGAAGGAGGGTTCCAATGGACAGTGCTCTGAAGGGAAGCAAATTCCACTTACTGCTTTTCATCCTGCTCCTATTCATGATCACAGGGAAGCCCTCCTCCAACACTGAACTTTCCTGCAGCTGATGCCAAGATCTCTGTGTATGTCTCACCCTTTTAATATCCAGGCAGTGCAATGTTTATTTGTGCTTTCCAGCCTGCTCCTGGTTTAGTTCTGTGGCAAAGAAGCAGTTCTTAACCTCAGGACTGATGGCCAGGTGCTTAATTCTAATTCTGTCTCAGTACTTACTGAATGCATAATTTAAAATCTCATTGTGGAAATGCATTTTTTATCAATGCCCATTGTAGTGCTGGGTCCACCCAGTGCTGATTGGGATTTTGTGCAATCTCTGTAGTTACAATTAGAGTTGCTTCTGTCCCCCACCTGCCTCAGGTCCTAGGACAAGTGAGTGCACACTGGAAGCTCTTCTCAGCCCGTGTGCATTTTCTAACTGTGCTCATCTCACTGTTCCAGCTCAGTTCTGTTTCTGACACAAATGCAGTGTTCTTGTTACTGCTGGTAAAGTGATGGGTTCTGGTGCCTGTGGATTAAAATAGTTCTGGAAGTAGTGTGGGAGAGTCCAATCACATGGGCCAGGTCTGAAGAGACACTTTTCCAAAGGGGAGTAAGAATTTAAACAGGGAGCTGGATGGTGTGGTTCGTTTTGGTAGCCTGGAAGAGGGAATGGAGACATCAAGTCTGAGTGAGAAAAATTTCTACAAACAATGAAGGCAAGGAGAAATCATTAGTGGGATGTTAAATGTACATGGACCACTCTTCTGTCCAAAGGGAATTTGTCCTTCATACTTGACTGAGAAATTTGGGTTAGAGTGAGACCAAACAAAGATCTTTTGCCTTCTGTCTGCTGTGCTGCTGGTGGTACTCACCCAGTAGCCATGAATTTGACCTATGCACCATGTTTGGGGTGTCTATGGCTATTCCAGGTACAAGGATGTAGAAGTTTTGTGTGAATTATGTCTCTGTTTTATACACACTGCTTGTAAATACTTCATATTATGGCTTGGTGCTGGGAACCCCATTGTTGAGCTGCAAAGAGTTTGCAGGGCAAAATGTATCAATAGGGAAATTTTCTGCTCTTGCAAAGGGTCTAAACCAATCAGTCTATGCTTAGAAATTGTTCCTTGCCAACCTCTTTCTTCCTTTAATTTTTTTTTTTTAAACAAAGCCAGGAAGAACACAAAATCCAGATTTGTAACATTATATGTGGTTTAATCTTACTATATGCAATGACAGCTGAAGCCAGTTCTGCCCCAATTAGTTAAGGATTTCCCTGTTAGGGGAATGAAGAGGGTTCAAGCCTAAGCAAGTGTTTTTGGGGATCTCAAGTATTGTTTATATGTTTATTGTTTATGAACAATAGCTGTTGGCCTCTATAATTCCAGCAGAGTTTCCTAGGTAAAGAATAAGATAATGGTGAATCTCCTGTTCTATGGTGCTTCCTTTAAAATTCTATGGTGATTCTATGGTGAATCTCTTTAAATGTTGGTTTTCTTCTATAAGATGAGTTACCTGAGGGAAGGATAAGTGACCTACTACTGCCAGTCGGAGGAGAGATCTGTTAACTCAGGTATTAAAGACCTTTTATTTTTGGAGCCAAAAGAGCAGAGGGGTTCAAACTCTATTCCCCATGCTGATGAGTATGTGACCCACTGTGTCTGTGCTGGTGTCTGTTTCCACATAAAAAAAGCAAAATTCACTAAAATGCAGCCAAAGTGAGATTATTTCTGGAACTGTCATGATCTAAAGGTTTAAATCCAGCCTCAGAGCTGAGAGATGCCCAGCTGGGGTCATTCTGCCCAAAATGACTGGACACAGTCTGATACACTGCTCAGTCTTCTGTGAAATGGGGTGGCTTTTTGGGGAGTTTCCTAATATTCCCAGGCACCCCAAAATCTGAAAATGCAAACAGGCTGAGTAGCATAGGATTTTCTTTCCCAGTGTTTGCCCAGCATGACCATTGCATGGTTATGATGTCTCTGCAAGGCTATTCATAAAAGTTTATTGCTGGGGAAACTGAGGCAGAGGCTGTGTCCTGCTAGGGAAGGAATGGTGAGGACCATGTTAAAATTCAGCTATTAGTGAATTTTTCAGCTAAAAGTAATTCAGCTATTAGATAGTTTTTCACAACTTGTCCTGTATTCCTGCACTCTTACCCCTCAAATCCTGATTTATGCAGCATTTTGGGCAACGAGAGGAGGGAGCACTCCTTCCCTGCACCCCCAAACCTGGTGCAACTGGGCGTCCTCAGCATCCTGGTGTGGCAGGGCTTGGCATGGGGGGCCACACGGGTCACCCCGTGCCCACAGGCTTTTCCAAAAATATAGCAAAATAGGGGTTGCTCTGCAGGGCTTGGATCCCGACCTTGTTTATTTTCCTGCCCGACCCCACCCAGCCGGGCAGAGGAGAGGGGGGCATGAAAAACTGGAGGGGTTGAGTGAAATTTGGCCTTCACAAAAAAAAAAAAAAAAAAAAAAAAGGAGAGAAATAAGAAAAGAAAACACCAGATTCCATCACTGTCAAGAAATTTCTGGAACACGAACAGTCACAACCATACTGACACATAGGAAACACTGCTCCCCGCCCCCCCCCCCTTTTACCCACACCCAATTTGTTTTTATTCCTTTGCCATCAGGTTGCCTTAACCATTTCCATGGCTTAGGAGGCTAAGCCGCCCGAGCGCAAGCTTTTGATTTGAAAAGGGACTGCATCCCCTTTTCAAAGGAGCCTGCTCCCTAGGGCAACCACATCACTGTGCTGATTTGCTGCAGTGGAGACCGCAGCGCGTACAATATGCCCTCCCCCTCCGCCTGTGCTGCTTACAGCATCAGTCCGGAGCCAGCGGGGAGACGGCGGCGGTACCCACGAACCCACCCATGCTCGGGAATGCCTGACTGCTAACGCAGTGCCTCCGACCGACAGCACCGGCCACCCCTCCGCTCGCCGAGATGCAAGCCAGTGCCGATTCCACCAAGATGGACTGTCTTTGGAGCAACTGGAAATGTCAGGGTATTATATCTATTCTAGGGTTGCATGCTAGGACTGCATGGCACAGGAGGCAAAGGCAGGATCCGTCCATTTTTGCATTGTTCACCTGTGGGCCTTTGCATGCTGATTCCTCTCCCTTCCCCGCGAAGCTTTTCTTTGGGGGTAATTTAAGAAAGAAAGGTTAAAAGCCTCCCCGTTTCTGTTCTTGGAATGCATTTCTCCCATCCCCAGGTGTCTCAGCCTGAAAGCATCCAGGATCCAGGTCCTGCCTTCCCACCTTGCAGCTCATTCCCAAAGCATCCGCCCTTGCCCTTAGCGGCGTCATCCCTCATCCTCGACTCGCTCCGTCGGGATATGGCTGGCACGATTTCCTTCCTACCTTTGGGGCTTTAGGGAAGCCGGGTGACGGTGCCTTGGTGCCCACGGGGCTGCCGAGGGTTGGAGGTGGTGGCGTTGGGCTCCTGGGTGCCTCCTGCCCACGGACACACCCAGAGCCGGGCTTAGCCTTGTGGCACACAAAGAAAACGCAGCTCCGGCAGGGAGGGCGACAGAGCCGGGGCACAGCGGGATGGCCCCCGCTTCCTACTTTGATTGTTTAAAAAAAAAAAAAAAAACAAAAAAAACCCAAAAAACCACCAAATTAATCCTTTCATTATGCTCCCGAGCGCTCGTTTCGGGGGGTAAAACATTGCGGTGATGTTGTCTCGCTGCCGCGTAGGAGAAGGGAACAATGGCATCTCCCTTTTGGGCTGATTTTCAGCGTGTTTGGAGCGGGTCGTGTCTGCGCTGGGTGGGGCTGGCCACCTTCCCCCGTGCCTTGGACAGCTTTTCAGCCATTTTTAGTGGGTTTTACACTTCCCAGCCAGCATCCAGCCTTTGTTTTGATAAAAGAGTCTCTGTGACGCTGCTCGGTGGGCAGATTAGAGGGAGAAAAGCAGCGGCTGATCCTGCCGGGCAGGCTGGGGCTGCTTCGGGCAGGCTTTGTTTGGATGTGTTTTTGTAATTTTAAGGTGCGTGTTTACGCTGGATAGTCAGTTCATGGTGCTGATGCTCACAGCAGGGTCCCTGGGAGAGAGATCACTCCATGGCATCCTCTCGTTAAAGGGATGCTCGCGGACACAGTTCCATAAACGCAGCTCGATGCAACAGAAGCTGAAAAACCTTCCTAAAGTGGTTTTTTTTTTTTTTTGCGGAGGGGTGGGGATGGAGAGACCTTTCAGACGCTGGTATCTAGGGAGCTCGATATTTTTGCAATCTCAATTCAGCATCTAATCGTATTTAGGAACGGAGGGTTTTTTAAGGAAGATGAGTAGCTGGAAAGTAAACAGATGCACCTGTTAAATGCCAGGCTCCAGCAGCTCCGGATTCCACACCGAAATGAAGGGCAAGGGTTTTCCATGCGTTTGTGGGATTGATTAAACTCATAAAAGAGAGAGTCACAACCCAACTTCAGGGTCTTTTCATCTCAGCTTTGCAGACGAACTTCCTCCTAGGGTGGGGTTTGGGTTTTTCTTCAAAAATGCTGAGTATTTTGCTGATTCTTATCAAAACATTGACTTGCTGAGTCAGATTGCTGAACCACCTGTTTTCAGAACCAAATTGAGTATTTTCCTTCTCATCGGAAAAAAAAAAATTCATAAATTAAAAAATAGGAATAATGAAGGGCATGCTGCTATTGTTTAATTAATAATTAATAATAATAGTGGGGTTTCTCTCCTTTGGTGCTTTCCTTTTTGAAAGTGGGGTAGATTTGATGAAAATTGAATGACACAATATGTCCCATGCTGATTTGAAAAAAAATCCCAGGTCTGAAAAAATCAACGCAGTTAAAATAAATCACTTGCCTCACTTCCACAGCATTTGCATATTTTTTCTTTTCCTTGGGTGGTGCTTTATGATTCCAAAATGATCCTGCAGAAAACATAAAATGGCCACAGAATATTATTTCTGTCATCAAAATTCTTTGATCAGTCCCAGACAAAATAGAGGAAATTTAAAATTCAGGAGAATGAAGACTAAAGACGATTCATTGATTCCTTTAATATCTATTATTCATGTTGTCTCTGTCTCAACCTGGAATAGCAGTTTTGTGCAAATCTGGAGTTGTATAATTTTGCCAGCTTGATTGTCAATGGAATTATAGTTCCTCCCTGAAAAGTCTGGAATGTGTCTGTGTGTGAGCAGATGCAGAGAGAAACCTCAGTAAATACAGAGCATATTTTTATGGAAATTATGGAGATTCAACAATGAGGTTTACAAAAGTTTTGATTACTCAACAACCAAGCTTGCAACAAGCTGTATCATTGAATTGATCCTACAGTACTTATAATTGGTGTAAAATCAAGTGGGGATCATGAGAAGCTGCAAAGACTCCTGGTGAAGCTTTGACTTTGCCCCACTCAGTTGAGGAACTGTTATTTCCCTTGCAGTGAATCAACTGCTGCTGCTGCACACATTTAGAAATACTGGGGTTTTTTACCTGCCCATCCTGCAGGTACAGCAGGATTAGAGCAAAGGTAGATCATGATCCAGCCCTTGGGTGAGCAGGACAGTAATTCGCCCCTGCTGGGCGTCTGCTTCATTCAAAATATCAGCATGGGTGGCTCTGGGGAATCGCAGCGACTTCCACGCCCAAGTCGTCTCTGAGCTGGAAGGTGATGCATTTGGGCAGGCTGGGATGGAGCCATGCATAATGCATGAGTGTGAGGAGAAATGTCCCTGCCTGGGCGTGCTGGTGGCCTTGGAGGAGCAGCCTATGGCCTGTGCCAGGCGTGTGTGTGACACGAGAGTGTGACAGAGCGCGCGGTTCCCCTGGGAGCTGCTGGGCCAGGGCAGCCTCCAGCCTCAGGTGAAGGAGCAGGTGCCCCTGCCTTCCCCAGGGACTCAGCTCAGCAGGACACAGGTTCACACCCTGCTGGAGAGGCTCTCTGGATTAGGAAGGACATAAAATCATAGAATATCCTGAGTTGGGAGGGATTCACAAGGTTTGTCCAAGTCCAGTTTCTGGCCCTGCACAGGACACCCCAACAGTCCCACCCTGTGCCTGAGAGTCTTGTCCAAGCACTCCTTGAACTCTGTCAGGTTTGGTGCTGTGACCACTGCCTGGGGAGCCTGCTCAGTGCCCAAACATCCTCTGGGTAAAGAACCTTTTCCTGTTATCCACCTTAAACCTCCTGTGACACAGCTCCAGCCATTCCCTCAGGTCCTGTCGCTGGGCACCACAGAGAAGAGATCAGGAGATCTCACGTTTGCACCCCAGCTTGGAGGAGATGTTTGGTGTCAGTACACTGGTCCTCATGAATTCCCTTTTCCACTCTTCCTTCTACATGCCAGCTCTTGGCTGGTCATAAGTGTCAGGCTTGCTCCTGCAGCTTCAACCTTCTGCAAGGCTTAAGAAAAAAAGAAAAATGTAAAGATCCAGAGACACAGGCCCGTGAAGTGTTCCTAGAAATGATCCTAAATATTACCCACATTATAATTATAACTTAATGTGGAAAAGGACTGCAGACTTCATCAAATCCATCTAATTGACATAGCTCTTCTGGGGCTGCAGTTATTGATTATCATTTCCTTGGCAGCTGTTTTCAGAGAGCCAGCTTCCTTACTTGATTGATATATCCATTTGTTTCCAAAGGCTGGTGGGAAGCTGCAGCAAATGCTCATGGCAATGTTCCTCACTTTAAGACTGATAAAGAATTTCGATGACAATAATACAGTTGCATGCAGTTAATCTGTAATCTTATTGACAGTTGTGAAGTCTGCCCAATTACGGCTTTAAAATGAGAATAAAACTTCAGCCAGTTGGTACCTTCAGTGCTCTACTGAAAATATTGTGGGCTGATCTCTCAGCTGGGATCCACCTGATAAAAAGATCTGCCCCAGTATTTGGTTCTTATGTTGGATCTTGGTAGGGCCAAAACCTTGGTACCAACTCAACACCTGCTGTAACCAATTTAGCTCACAGTTTCATAAAACTATACAACTTATGGAGAGTTTATTTCCTAATTTCACAGATGATTTCCTGTGAAGTTTGAAGGAAATTTGTCAAGATTGTTTACCACTTTCAGATTTGCTTTCTTTTTTTTTTTTTCCTTGTCACTGATGCAGAAATTTTATCAATTCTTCTTCCAGCACATTCCTGTTGATGGCAAAAAGAAACAGTGAGAAAATGGGCTCTGCACACCTGCTGTGCTAGCACAGAATCACAGAATGGTTTGGGATGGAAGGAACCTTAAAGACCACCCACTTCCAACCTCCCTTCCATGACCAGGGACACCTTCCACCAGACCAGGTTGCTCAGAGCCATGTCTTTTAAGAATTGATGCACAATATTCTTTCCTTGTCAGAACAAGGTGAAAACTCCCCCAAAGTAAGAGTATATTGAGGTGTTCCCTGAGGATTTTTTTAAACTCCATCAAGGGGGTGATGGGGAGAGCAATAGCTGAGGGCAGTATTGGAGGGCTGCTCTTGTTTTCATTAGGTCCCTGGGAAGGGAGTTCTGGTGAGACTTTTATCAGAAGAGGTACTTTCTCCACATCGTATTTAATTCTAAATAACAGATCTGAACCACTCATTTTGAAAATCTGCAGATTTTTGACTGTTTGGATAGAGTCCAAGAGAGAGCCCAGGTCTATTCCTTTGGTCCAGGAGCATCTGGGGAAAATCTTCCCATTCCACAGCATTACGTGCACTCAGAGCCTGCATTCAGGGACTCTGCTTGGTCTCCTTGGTTTCTGCCCACTTCAGGTGAGAGCCACAACATCCTCCACAGAAACTGCCCAAGGCAGGCAGTGATACAGTTGGAGGAGCAGGAGTTGTGTGTTTCTCCTGCTGCTGTGCTCAGTCCTGGTCTTAAAGCATCTCCCACGTGAAAATGAAAATAACAACAGCGTCATCGTTAATAGCAGCACCAATCACATAATAATTAATAATTAACGATAATAAATGCTACAATAGACTTGTGAGTGGTGTGGTTGTAGGGTTGATTTTTTACTGACAATCCTCTTTTACTGCCACTCTTCTCCTGTCTACCCAAGCCTACTCTGGTGCCTCACATAAGGCAATCCATCAATACTTTTTTGCTCACATCTTGATCCTGCAGATGTTGTAGGAAATAACACAGGAGAGCATCCTGTATCAAGGTTTTCCTTTTCCCTCATCCTATTCTTGTTCCAGGTCTCCTCTCATCAGACTCTGGAGACCAAGAAGGTCTGAACTTTCAAGTTAAACCTTGAAACAGGTGGATGATAAAGTTATGAAGCTGAACTGAGGACAGGAGGTGAATGATCAGTGTGTACAAGAGGTAGAGGTATGGAGAGATTCCTCAAGGCTGGAGATGAAGGAGCAGGAGATGTGCCTCATGAAACAGCACAGATATTCTCTCTTGGCCCTGCTGTTCATCACAGCAGTCTCCTGAAGGCAGCAGACTGCTCATTAAATTGTGTATCCATCTGTATTAGGTTAGAATCAAATCTGTTGTGGGGAGGGGAGCAATGTCCACATTGGATCCTTCTTTGGAGAGGAGAGGGAAAGGCTGGTCCTGCAGCCTGTGGTTAAACCTGCAAACTGGGCTTGCTTTGAGAGTGAGCAGTATTTATTTCTACTCAAAACCTACAGCTCATTTGTTGCCAAATACTTTTGTGACAGCGCTATAAACAAGATTGTTCTTCTTAAATTGTGTTTCTAGGTTTTTTCACTCCCAGAAGGCCTGATAAATGCCTTATGAAGTCATTTATATTTATGAAGCTGTAATATTACCCTGTGTACAGAAGTAAATGCTGTGTGCAGAGAGGTTTTTCTCACTTCTCTTAAAAACTATTATTAGATAGGGAGTGCAGCAGTACAACCCATTGATTTTACCTCCTAAGCAGGCCTGGTGGTACCTCCATGGTGGGAAGGGCAGCTTGATCACTTTCAAAGGTGTTAGTAGTGTACTACAGAGCATACAACCTTTTATATAATCATCAAGGCCCATGGGCTTCATTTGAAAGCTGGGTACCAGGGCTTTGCTCACACTTTTTGTACTAACTTCCATGGAAATGCTGCTTTTTGCATGATTATTTTTCACACAGTTGTGAGGAAAAACTTGCAAAGTCAGAAGGAGAGAACAGAGATTGTCAGAGGAGAAGCTGTGGAAGATTTGAATTGTCCAGTCTCTGCTTGGTTGATCATTAATTTTCATTCAAAAATGCTTTCTTTTGAAACGTGGAATGGCAAGATCGCCTTTTTTCCTACAAAAGTATTTTTGGAGAACCTAACCATGCAGGAGGGCATTTTAGCTACAAGTTGGTTTGAATCCTCTATTCTCCCTCTGGGATCCCTGCTCAGGAGGCTGGGCCTGCAGCTGCCCCACACCACGAGGCTTCTGGGGACCACGAAAACCCCCAAAGCCCAGCCCTTGTGTTTCCAGATCCTAAAAAGAATGGATTCAGGAGCATTTTTAATCAGTCTACCTTAGCACTGCCCTTTCCAGCCCCCACATCTGTCTTCTGGCTTTTTTCCAAGTACTGGGAAGCAGAAACATTTTCTGCTGCGAGCCATAGGAGATCTTGAGAGCTTTGAGATCCTTTAGGCACTGGTGAGCCAATTCTGCTGCCACAAGCACTGCCTGCTGCTGCTGTTTCTTATATTCCTGAGGTTAATTTTAGCTTGCTCCACAAACATGGGTATTTACCAGCTGTTCATATTAACAGGTGGTTTCTTGTGCCATAGAGTTCACCTTTGCTAGTCTGTGACTTGGCCCCGAGCACAGGATCCATCCTATTAGTTTAGTCAAGGTTCTGCCATAAAGTATGGCTTTAAAGCACGGTTTTGGCACCCTTGAAAAATCTGCAACTAGAAGACTACTTGAGTAACATTTTGCAAGTTCTGCTGTGAGTTAAAAAGCCCAAGCAGGCGATGCTTGCGGATAAACAGCTCATCAGACACGCTTCTCCAGAAAAATTCTTCAAAGGCAGTGGCACTGATCTGCAGCGCTGCTGCCTTAAAGATGGCTGGTCATTCTTCCTTAATAAATGCAAATAGTTTTGAGTCTGAGGCAGTTCTGGCAAAACCCAGAGTCCTTTTATACGTCCACAAATGACTCAGACCTCGGGTGAGTTGTACTGTTAAGTGAGTGATGTTGCTTCCCTCATTCCAGGAGGGTGAAGGGAAATCATGGAAAGCTACAGCAGAACAGCTTCTGCATGTTAATGGACATGGGCAGGATTTTACAGTAGTCATTTTCAAAACAGAAGGAGCCCGACCCTCAAGTGAAGCCAAGGCTGATTTCAATGCCCAAACCCTTTTGCAAACCCTCGCTGCAAACTGGGTGGTTTGAAGTTGGCGTTTTGGCTCTTGGAAGTGGATCTTGCTCAGCCAAACAGACTGAGCCCCTGTCCAATTGCATGCACATCACACAGCCACAGCCTCACGTGGCACCAGCCTCCTGCCTCATGAATATTCAGCGTGCATTGCTCAGAATTGTGCCATTGTGGTGGGGTCTGGGCAGCAGCGTGCACACACACACCCCTTCCCAGCAAAATGCCCGGCGCTTGCAGGACCCTGCACCACACTCAGACCTTTTATTCTTTCCCTTCTGATTGACCAAAGCACTCAATTATTGTGTGGTTAATTCATGGGAGGTATCCTCTGTCCTTTGATCTATCTGGGGGATGCTGTACCCACCTTAGAGCTGGGCTGGGAGCTGTCTCAGCCTGGCTGAGCGTGGGGCTGGCGCGTGCTGGCGAGTGGCTCTGCAGAGTCTGTGTGTGAGAGCCTCAGCTCCAGCTCGGCTCCTGGCCCTGCCATCCTCATTCCCACTGCGTCCCCATGTGCTGGGGAGGCTGCTCTGAGCCTGGCTGGCTGTCTCTTCAGTATGCCAAGGAACAGGCAGAAACAGGCTCAGGCACTGGTTATACTTAGTCACCTGTTGAAAGACATGAAACCCATGGGGTCAGAGAGTGTTTGGGAGGAGTTGTTTGGTATCTTAATCGGTTTTACATGAATATAGTGTGAGATAAAACTCAAAGTGGACATATAAATGTGGTGGACAACCTCATCCTTAATTTTAATTCCTGTTTAGAATAAAAAAGAAAGGGTGTGAGGAGGATTGATGCAAGTCTGCGTTCACCTGATGGTCAATGAGAAAATTTCTCATTTGTTTGCCCCTTGGTCTCTATTTACAGCATCAGACACTGATGTGCCAGGTGCTTTGGCTCTGGTGTAAATGGTTACAGGAGAAAATGGCACTCTGAGGAAGTCAGGCAAAGGATCCCAGCTGTGTCATTCTGCACCCAGAGCACCTTTCCCTGCTTCTAAGGGAGATTTGTTTAGGTATGGTAATGTAGGAGAAAAATGTGTTTGACTACTGTCTCAGCAAGGAAGCATTTCTTTACCAAGAGGGTGGTCAAACTCTGGAACTGGCTTCTAGAGAGGGGGTCAATGCCCTAAATCTGTCAGTGTTTCAGAGGCATTAGGAAAATGCCCTCAAAAACATGCTTTAGCTTTTGGTCAGCCCTGAACTGGTCAGGCTTTTAGAGTAGGTGATGGATGTAGGTGCCTCCCAACTGAAATAGTTCTATTCTATTCTATTCTATTCTATTCTATTCTATTCTATTCTATTCTATTCTATTCTATTCTATTCTATTCTATTCTATTCTATTCTATTCTATTCCTCTGTTATTCTACTCTATTCCATTCCATTCCATTCCATTCCATTCCATTCCATTCCATTCCATTCCATTCCATTCCATTCCATTCCAATGATGTAAAAGTCTTTGAAGTGACTGAAACTGCAACTAAAAGAGAAAACATGGCTCTGACAGGTGTAGCTCAGGTGTTTTTAGCAGCATCTAAACTCCAGGGTAACTGATACAGCTCAAATCCCTGAGGCCTGTCAGCCAAAGTCTTCCCAAGTCTCCATTGATTTCTAGTTCTAGATTCTCCTTTCTCCCCTTCCCTGCCCAAGGAGCTTTGAGGCTCACCTCCCTCCTTGTATCATCTTTTGCAAAGAGGTTTGGCTTTGGTCCTTCTCCTTAAGGGAGAGGAGGAGGAGGAATGGCTACAGGAGCATCAAATCCCACCTGAACAGCTGGACAGGGCAGCAGTGCTGCAGCTCCCTGTCCCTTCGAGGGAGATGAGGAGAAGGCAGATGTTCTTCCTGCCCTTGAGAATCCTGCCAGACTTGGCAGGCTGTGGGTGAGGGGAATGTGCTCCCAGGCTGGACCTGGGCACTGGGAGAGCCACGTAAAAATCTTTGAACTCCTATCTCCCTTTTCTATGCTGAGATTTTCTAACTAGCAGTTGGCACATTTTTTTTGCATGCACATGGGAATATTTGCCTCAGGTCTAAAAGACACAGGATCCCTCTCTCCCAGGTTTCCTTTGGCTGGAGAAAGAGGCCAGATGCTTTTTCATCTCCTCCCTCGCACATGCACTTGTTCCCAGAACTGTGTCACTTGGCCTCTGTCCATCCCTCTCTGATCCTCTCCTTACCTGATACAGCTGAGTAAATATCCCAGTCATTCCATGGCAGGAACAGAGGACTTTCAGGATATACCCATACCTGGTCAAGTCTGTCTTGGGTAACTCTGCATCTTCCCTTTTGAGGGAAATGAGAAAATGCAGTTTGGCTCTCTCTGCATGAGAATGCAGCTTACTGCCACTCTGCAGGAGTATGAGTTTAAAGATGATGGGAAGAAAAAAGCTAAGTTGGTAATTTTGGATCTTATAATTAATTGGGATTGACTCGGGGAACTCTATTGGAGTTTGGTTTGTATTTTTTGGCTCAGTTCTCATTTGCTTGCCTCTCTACTGCCCATGTCCCAAGGAGTGTTTTCCCCTGACACATATCCTTTTTCTGCCATCAGCAGATGATGTACCATGTACACCAGGTCACCTGTGCTTATTTTATTTAAAGCTGAGGTTTTCTGTGATAAAAACTTAAGTATCTCAAAGTCAGATTTGCATAAATTTCCTGTACTTTCCTCTGACAACGTAATTTTTGAGCACAAAAAATATCAGGTTGTGAATAATCACAGAATCTTAGAATGAGTTGGGTTGAAAGGAACCTTAAAAATCATCTTGTCCCACCCCTCCTGCCATGGGCAGGGACACCTTCCACTTGTTCCAAGCCCCATCTAGCCTGGTCTGGAGCACTTCCAGGGATGGGGCAGCCAGAAATTCTGTGGGCACCCTGTGCCAGGGCCTCGCAGAAAATATAATCCCTCCTGTCCAAATGCTCACTGGTGACAGCACCCAGTTGTTGTGCTGCAGGATTTTGAAGTACCTCCACTGAAAAAGAATATGAAAAATGGCCAAACCTGCACGGTTGTGTTCTGGATGCCATTTTGTAAGGATGGTTTGCAAGGATGGATTGCATGCTCCAGCACCTCATTCCTGGGAGCAATCTGTGGAGCTCCAGCTGTGTCCTGCACTACAGTTGTGTCTGCTGCTAAACCTCCTCATCCAGGTGCTCTGACGATGCTGGAACTGCATTTTGGATCATTCCATACTCCCTGCCCTAGGGCTGCTGCAGGAAGCAGGCATGGGAATATATCTGTACAAGACTGGTCCCTGTTTTGTGGAGTCAGCACCCAGGATCCCAAACAGGCACCAAGGTCCCTTGTCCCGTGGCTTCCACACAGCCCTTAGGATCCAGTCATGTGTGCTCATGATCACAGGTCCAGTGCTGAATGCTTAAAAATAGTAAAAGGTTGTTATATAGTGTATAGTGATGGAGAATGTAATGGGATGTGAATGATGCATGAAGAGAGGAGAGCCCAGTAATACAACAGCAATTTTTGCATTCAAGCCCATCACTGTAGAGCAAGGCTAATATGTGTAATAGTAATGAGTAATAAAACTCATTGACTCAAGGCAAACACGCCGTGATGACTCACAATTTTTGGAGATCTGACGACAAGGACTAAGAGGCTGGATTAATTTTGTTTCTTTTAGTATCGGTGACTTTTTTTTTTTCTTTTTCCCTGACAGATTGCAGTTTTCCTGAATTTACTCTTTGTTCAGAATGATTTGACAAGTGGCATCTCTCAAATCTGTTTGGCTGGTGGTGGTGTGTTCAAGCTGCTCTTGAGGACTTGTGCAGTGTGTGAAATTAAAGCTGTTTTGTTTAGGTTGTCATGAGCACGTTCTCTGGCTGGATGAAGAGTCCTCTCAGAAACAGGTTATGGGTGTAAACAGATTAAATTCACCTTTGTGGACTGGATTTTCCGCAACCCTTTTGTAAAATTTTGCTATTTTAGTGGCTGTCTCTGATCCAAAAATTTTTTGCTGGAGAGGTTGAAATAAAATATACAAAGTGGGTGGAAAACACTGTAAAAGTTAACTGCTTTACAAATGTAAAAATGCACTAGTAAAAAAATGGTCTTATGCACTTGTTTTGTTCTAACCAGTACCTCCCATGGACAGGGGAAGTTATATAACAAGCAGAAAGCTTCATTTTTTTTTTCTTTAGTATTTCTGAGATGGTTGGATAGAGTAGCAAGAGAGATTTATTCTTCATCTGAAGGCCTTATCGGAAAAATTATTTCCTACTCATGGAACTATTAAGCAGTGGTAAAACCAGGAGCCTTTTGCTTTCTCAAAACTTATGAAACAACAAAATTAAACAGTCAAAACTTTCAATGGGCAAGTGGCTCATTGCGGCTAGCCCCAAACTTTCTCATTAATGTATCAACAACCAAAACTGGAAAATGCTTTAATCAATCAACCATTTGGCATTTGAACTTGTGGGGGGAGAAAAAAAAACAAAAAACAAAAACCAACAACTAAAAAAATTGGAATTTTCAGGCTGAGGAAATGCAAGGTAGGTTGGAATCTTCCATACAGCCCTAGCAACAACACAAACCCCAGCCTGCACTTGCCTTGCTGCTGCAGGAGACCCATCCACCGTGCTGCGGTTGGAGATATTCATCCATCTTATCTAAACCAGGCACAGGGAAAACAAGGATTTCAAGTAGGTCATGGGTTGTGATTTCCTCGGCGCGTCGCTCAAGTCCCTTTGCTGCTCCTGCTGAGGAGCTCCTGCCGATGCTGCTGAGAGCAGACGTGGCCGCTCCCCTCGCGCTCCCGTGGCGAGCAGAGCCCGTAGTGGCCACCAGCGACGCCTTTGCAGTTCTGCCTTTAACAGTTTGGTCTTCTCCCCCCAGCCATCGACCTGTTGTACTGGCGCGACATCAAGCAGACGGGGATCGTGTTCGGCAGCCTCCTGCTGCTGCTCTTCTCCCTGACCCAGTTCAGCGTCGTCAGCGTCGTGGCCTACCTGGCCCTGGCCGGCCTCTCGGCCACCATCAGCTTCAGAATCTACAAATCAGTCCTACAGGCCGTGCAGAAGACGGACGAGGGCCACCCCTTCAAGTGAGTGGCTTTGTGGTGACGCCTGAGCGCCGCTTTTGTGCCAGATTGTTGGATTTTAGCCTTTCTTTCCCTTAGAGATGGGCCAACTGAGGGGCGTTTCAAAAACTTTTTATTCTGTTTTTCAGTCTCACTCATAAAGTGGGAAATAATAATATTTTCACGGTGTCTCAAAAATTGTGAGGTTCTATCAGCTCAGATCCTGGAGGGAGAAAGAAAAATGAAACAACACAAAAACCTGGTCATCTTCTAAGAAGTGAGGTTTTTTTCTCTAAAAGATACAGGAAATTTTAAGCGGAGCAAAGGAGTTTCTTTAGAGCTGGTGATAATACAGCATACCTGCAAGAGAAAAGATCATTTGTGTTTCTGGGTACAATCTGTTGGGCATAGAAGGAAACTTTTCTCCAGCAACCTGATATCTTAAGGGATGGTGCCAGTGCCACTGCACTCCCCACTCTCCACAGGGTCTGGAGGGTTTGCTCCTCAAGAACAGTGATCCTTTCTCCTCTGCTGTGCCAACCAGTTGGTAAACCAGGTCATGGAACAGCTTATTGGGGTGCTGCTCCTTCTGCTTCATTTGGGTTAGTTCTGAGCAGAGACTCAGGACTGAGGGGGTGTAGCTCAGAGAACAGCACTGAGATTTGTGGGGAAATCTCCCAGGTCAGATTTGCATCCCCCTTTGGGTGTGAAAAAGAGAGAAATCCCTTCAAGACCAAGCTCTGCGTGGGAAGAGGGCGAGGCTGGAGGCAAACAGCCCCAGCTCAGCATCACCCAGAGGGATGGGTCATGGTGAAGAGGCTGTGCCCAGGGCTCTGTGCCTGCAAGGAGGGGAACTCGTTGCTCCAGCACAAAGAAATGAGGTCTGGGAAGGAGGGAATGATGGTGTGGATGGGTATGAGCATGAACAGCAGGGGAAATTTCCCGGGTTTATAATGGGTTTTGTGTTTCTGTGTTCTGTGTTTCTGGCAGAGCCTACTTGGAGATGGAGATGAATCTTTCGCAGGACCAGATCCAGAAATACACAGATTGTCTCCAGCTATACGTCAACAGCACAGTCAAAGAGCTGAGGAGACTCTTCCTTGTTCAGGACCTCGTGGATTCTTTAAAAGTAGGATTGCTTTAAATATTTTTAACTCCTCTCTAGAGGATCAATCTACATTTCAAAGAGCTGCTTCCCATGTTGACAGGGTTGTCATGAAACCTAATTTTGTGTAGCTCCAAATATGAAAGTTGCTCTGCTTTTTTATTTAAAAACTGTTTCCAACACTTTAGAGGTTTGGCATTTGAGTGTATTGATAGGTAATACAAGATGTATAAATTTGCAGGACCAGCTTAGCTCTGCCTCAGTTCTAGAAGCATCCCAGCCTCATGCTTTCTATTGCTTTGCTATAAAATTATGTTCCCCTCTGTTAATCTGAATTTTCTCTAGTGACATTTCCTGCTGTGGAAGATCTTCTGTCACTCCCTGCTGAAATAACTATTGATTTTTAGCCTTATACTCAAGCAGGTGTCCTTTAGAGCAAAGGGAAAATTATTAAGAGAGCAGACATAGGTTAGGCTCCTAAATTAGTAAAGAATTTTAGGAAAATGTACCCATCTTTCAGCCTCAAGTGTTCAGTCCCTGGGATTATATCTTCAGGGCTCTGTTTAACCTGTTGAGATGACCCCTGCCATCGTAAAAATTGGATGCAGAAATCTGCCTATGCCATTCTCAATGCAGGGTCCTACATAGATGCAATTTAAGCCCTAAATAGACAAGAAAGCTGAACCAAGAGGGTGAGAAGCAGCACGGAGAATGGGGTTTATACACCTAGAAAAGCTACCTAGTTCCTAACATGCCTTAACCACTCCCTTCCACATTAAAAAAGGTTAATGTGCTGTTATATTAGTGAGTTAAGCAAACTACTTTGTTCTTATGCTGGCATGGAGGTGGTGTAATGATCCATCTTTAATTTAGTTTGCAGTACTAATGTGGCTGCTGACTTACGTGGGAGCCCTCTTCAATGGCCTGACTCTTCTGATAATGGGTAAAAATCAACATTTCTTTTAAAAATCTATTTTTAACTTGAACTCCCTCCAGATTTCAACTTAGACAAAACAGCCTATCCCTGGCATGCCTTCCCCTCATTCCCCTCAGTTCAACCACCAACGTTTATTTCCCTTCCCAGTGAATATTCATTGTTCTATTATGCTGTCCCTCCTGCTGGAGCTACTTTGCAGTTTATGGATTTGTGCAGCTCCCAGTCCCAGAGCAATGGGGAATTCCATATCTGGGAGGCTTGAGCAAAGTGCATTTTTAATACAAAGCTCCCTGGTGGATCAGCTGACCAAGTGGCACGATAATGTGTTTGCCAGCGAAGTAGGTCTCTCCTCTGGAGGAATCTGGTCTGCAGGAACATAACACTGTGCTCTCTTTCTCCTCAGCTGTGGTGTCTATGTTTACTCTCCCCGTTGTATATGACAAGTACCAGGTAGGTCTGCCTGCATTTGGGGGCTGGGTGGCTCTGCCTGCTTGTTCCTCACTGACCAGGTCTCCTCTCGCTCTTGGCAGGCACAGATTGATCAATACTTGGGGCTGGTGCGGACCCACATAAACACGGTCGTGGCAAAGTGAGTTCAGCGTGAGGCTGTGGTGCCCTTGGGGGTGCCTGGCACCTGGGTGGCCCTGGGGACCTTTCACTGTCCTATCAGTGGTGTCCTCCCCAGATCCTGGAATGGGAGAGGCTGAGGAGGGCAGATCCCTGGAGAAACCCTCCCAGCTGAGTGCAGACTGAGGCTCTCCGTCCTTCTCTCTCCTCCCCTGCCCTTTGGGGGAATTGTGGACAGAGCAGCCCAGTCATGGACTGGTGTCCACACTGGTACCTGGCCAGGACAAACAGGAAGGAATGGGTTAATTCTCTTCCCCACTGGCCACTCCAAAACTTCCAAAACTGGCCAGGACAAACAGGAAGGAATGGGTTAATTCTCTTCCCCACTGACCACTCCAAAACTTATGAAATAACAAAATTAAATAGTCAAAACTTTGAATGGGCAAGTGGTTTATTGTGCAGAACCAGCTTAGCTGGTTGCAATAGCTGAATGCAAAAAAACACCCCAAGCCTGGTTTTTTTTGTATTCAGGGAGTTGATAGCATTAATGACCAAAGTGGGAATTAGGACATCACCCTGTCACAGAGAGCAAACACCTGGAAGCACCATGATCTTTAGTGTTTCAAATCCCCATGGAACAGCCAGAAAACCTGGGGGAAATTTTGCAATTTTGTTCTCAAAATTCTATTTTTAGACTCCATTCCTGGATTTCTATAGACAATAGACCGTGGAGAAATAATGTTGGGGGAGAATATCACTGAATGTATCCCAAGATTACATGAACCACCAAAAACCAGGCCTGTAAGAACACCTAGATGGGCATCACTTCTGTTTCTCATGGCACTTTAATTCACCTGTTGAGACAACACACTGAGCATGGACTAGAGATTATCCCTGGATAAGAGTCCAGGTGGGGAACCACTGGAATGGAATAACTGCCTCATCATATAATCCTTTTTCTTCTTTATTTTTTAGGATTCAAGCTAAAATCCCAGGTGCTAAGAGAAAGGCAGAGTAAAGCAGACGCCAAGAATTCATTGACTACAGTAGTGCATAATGGGGAAATCTGGAGTGAAAACAGCTCTGTTCTTACACTTTACTGCAAATTTATCTTTTTTTTTTCTCGACACCATAATCTTAGAGACATAAAACTCAGAAGCAGTGCTTTTCCCCTGCTGCTTCTGCACTTAGAATATTTGCAATCACTTGTGTCAAGCACTAAAGTATAGTAAAGAGAAAAGTGTACTAGATGTGGTTTTTTGTGTTGCTTATAAAGTGCATGATGGTGAGAGCCTAAATAATATTGACCTCTTTATTTAATTTTTTTTTTAGTGTTTTTCCTTCTTCTATTGGCATTGCTTCTATAACTTTTAATGTTACATGTGGCTAGGGGCTTTCCTGCTTAGTGCACTCGATGCAATAGTTAAAATTGCTTCTACGTCACTGGGTTGCTGGTTGGATTCATCTTTATTAACTATATAGAATTGTAGACTGATGTTTTAGTGTTTTCCAGCACAAATAAAATAAACAGTAATCGGTACATATGGTAATCAGTTTTGTATAACTCAAAAAAAAAAAAAAAAAGAAAAAAAGAAAACAAAACCCAGTACTTTTGTCGTAAAGGATTGACAGGCTGATTTACATGTATGGTAACTGGAAAGTTCCAGCATGTTCAATTTATTACGATTTGTATTACATTCTCTGTAGTTCCTAATGGACTTAATTATGGACTCTGAATATTTGCACTTATGTACTTGATACCGAATGCAGAAATAAATGTTACTAAATGTAAAAAGTTCTCTTTCTTGTCACCACTGGGATTACCTTCACATTTGGGAACTGGACACATACTGTGCAAGAAGGAGCATTTTCCCTCTTTCTCTCTCCTCTGGACATCTGCACACACTTTGCCCTTACATCATGGTGTAGTCCAATGAGTAGTACCTAACTAAGAGTAAGGAGCTCATTTAATATTTTTACATCTTGATGATCTTTCTTGGAATAAAAGGAAGATCTCTGCACACAGTTTGCTTATTTTTGTTGGTGGTGTAGCAAATATCAGGTACATGAACAAGGGTCTCTTCCTCTGATTCCTCACTGTGCAAACCACGAGCAGCAGAGTATGGAGGCATCAGCACAGCACAAAGGGATTTTCAGTTTCATTATCCCCAATGGCTCTTACCCAAAACCATTCTCTGAAATCTGCTTTAAACAGAAATCTGTATCAAATCCAGAGCCTGGGAACTGGAACAAGCATTTACTCTGGTTCAAAAGTGAAGGTTTTTAAAAATTAGAATTTGGTGTTTGAGAACCATCTGAGGAGAGAAACATCTGTTGAACATTATCCAAAGTGCTTCAAAACAAACAACTGGTTAAGTGCTTGATTTGCCCATTTGTGGAACACACCTGTGAATTTTTTTTTCTTTTGGTATAAAAATGTGAAGATTAAAATATCAGCCAAATTGCTGGTTTTCTCTTTTTCAGTCACAGAGGTTTTATGAAGAATTGGTTTTTACACAAAGAACTATATTGTTAAACACTTATCCCAACTTGTTAAATTTGAAGCCTTTCCTTAGACTCATTCATTAATTCACCTTTTTCTCAGCTCCACATGGCCACAGTGACACCTGTCCAAGGCCAGGCTGCAGTTCTGTTTGTACCTACATGTAAAACCCAATTACAGATAAGGAGTTGGTAGAAACATTGGTATGGCTGTGGGCTAATTAATTCTTGTGCCAAGTCTTAAATACCCTTATTTTCATGTAAGCTTTATATCTAAATGTTAAAAATATCAGGTTGGGTTTTAAATGTCACGTGCAACTAGACAGGAACATTTTTCCACAATGAGAAACTGAATGTCTTAAAAGAACATATATTGCTTTTGATCAAATGGAGTATGTTTGCTTTAGCAGGTGAGGTTTGCAGCCAGGAGCTGAAATTCAACATGAACCCCCAGCTTTGTCTGCCTTGGAGTTCCCTGTGTCTCTGAGGAAGGGAGTGCAGACCATACAAAGCATCTTTGAGGATAAAGATTGGCCACCAGAATTCTTATTGCTTACAAGATGAGTGTGTGGGCCCAACATGTTCATTTTGAAAATGAGCCCATTTAATGTCCTGTCCCCCATGTCCCATAAATGTGTTTTTCTCTCACACCCCCAGTGCAGTAATATCCAACACTGGCCTTTTGCAATGCTGAACCCTAAGCACAATTTAAAAGTTAACATCTCCTTCATATCTGGAAATAGAGAAAAATAAACCTTCTGGAAGAGCACAACTATTCTCAAGAGCCTAAATCAATAGAGACCAAGATTCCCATTCTTGTCTCCCCCAGGCATCACCCTCTCTCAAGCCCCAGGCCCAGCCCTCCATCATCCTGGCTGCACCCCTGCACACACCCACATCTCTCAAACCCACCCAAATCCTTTTCTCACATGCCACCCTGCCAAGCAAACTTCAGAGCTGCTCTGACTTTCCATGTATTTGGCAGTAACAGTGCAAGTGCTGCTGAGCAGCTGGGGTGACTTCACCTGGTGACTGGGACCAAGTGGGAAGACCACACTGGGATGTGGGAGATGCAGAGGGTTTCAGGCAGGGTTTGAGTTGCTGATGCTGCCATGGCCACCAATCCCCATTCTGGCATCACAGCAGCACTTTCTGTGACACCTTTGGACATGGAAGCTTGGAGAAAGAAAACCTCTGCTGATTCCTGGTCCTGCTACACAGCTGGCAATAACAGAGTCCCTGTGCATATGGGGAGTGAAGGTTTGTGGCACCCTCAGTGTCCCTGGTAAGTCTCACTCATAGAGCAGCACCTTTTGGAGGGGTTGGACATCCATTTTGTTGGTTTTCAAACAAGTGTGGGGGGAAATAACCAACACCGAGCTCTGCTTGTTGAAATATTTTAGTGTGATTACAGTAGATGGCTGAAGGTAGCAGAATAACACATTCATGTGCTGTGCTCTGAGATACACAAGCTGTGAAGCCCTTCTGTTTCTTTTGCAGGGTAAAAAGCAGCAGTAGGAAAGTTTGATTAGTAAAAGCAGCCAACTTATGTGTGTTTCTAGGCAGGTGAGACCTGGACAGTAGCTCAGTCTGCCTGGGTAAAATGCAGGGGATGGTGTTAAACCAATAATTTCTATTCAGATTGTCCCTTGGGTGAGGACCCTGGACATCAAATCAGCAATGATTCAGGGGTCAGCTTTTGCACCTGCTTCAAAGGCTGCCTTAATGAGATAAGCCAGAGATGGGTGTTTTGAGGACCCACCTCACCAAGGGAGGTTGCTCAGGTGGTTGGAGGTAGGTGTGTGCCAAATACCTGGCCTGGGCTGTGCCTCCCTCCTCATCTCTGCATAGTTTGTGATGCTGATGCTCCTTTCTGGAGAGGAAGCTGGGAGCTCTCCATGGTGAATGCTTATTTATATGCATGGACAGGCACAGACCAGACCTTTCCATGGCTGGGTAATGTAAATACAGCTTTTGATCTGCTCAACGTGGTGCTGCTCTTCAAGGATAACAAGTCCACCTGCTGAGCTGAGCTTAGAAAGCCAGCCCAAATGACTGGGCTAATTTGAGCTGAAAGTAATTTAACTCTGACTAGGGGATATGAAATCAGGAGTGCCATGCTGGCAGGTGACAAGGCTTTGTCAGAACATCTATACGAGTCTTTTCTCGTCTGCTATGACTTTAAAATATCTTCTCCATGGTTTCACTTGTACCTTGCAGAAACTTTATAACCCTGCTCCTAAACTGCTGCCTGTTAAGTAGAGGCTCAATGGTTACTTAGGAGTTCTGTCAGGGCTTTATGTCACTTAAATGTCTGTTCCTGTACCTTCAAATGACTACTGCATTGGTATTTCATGTGAAATGTGAATATTCTCTTAGGGTCACTGGTTTGATTCCCTGGTTCTTGGTGCTTCAGCAGTGTTCCACTCCTCTGCACATGTATTTGCCTCATTACTGATCTCTTTTATGCTCCTTCTGCTCTTTAATATTTATCTAGTGAGAGTAGGATCGTAAAGCACGTGAGTGTCAGGAAAGCCCTGCAACTGGGAGGAGATAAGAATGTTATAATATTCTGTGAGCAGCTAATCCATTTAAAGAGAATCTGTCTGCTCCTCCATAGCTTTTGCTCCCTCCTGCTTGCTTTCAGATGGCAGCTGGCTCCCATCCCTGTCCTGGTGGGTTACAAGTCAGTCAGCTGTGAGCTTACCAGCCTTTCCTTCTCCATGTGGGCCCAGGGAAATATGTGGCAAGCCCATGTGTTTGCCCAGTGCAGCTTTGAGAAGATCAAGTGTGATGCATTTCTTCCTGACTCCTTTTAATATATTCTTTTCTTAGGCACAGCATTAAAAGCTGCTCCATCAGGGAGCATTTGTGTGGGTTTTCTGGGATGCCAGGAATGAGTGGAGTGAGGCTGCTGGCACCAGGGAGCCTGGTAAGCCTGGCTGGCACATGCAGCCCTGCAGGACATATGGCACTTGGGTCAGGGTGAGATATGTCCCCTGACAGGAGTAAAAGCTGCAGTGCCTGAAGCAGAAGGAGGAGTGGGCTCTGCTCCTTTCTGCCAGGCTTCCTTGGTGCTCAGCACCTGTACAGGAGAGAGTGACAGAGCCCTGCTCCCTGACATAACAGGGAAAAGATATTGAGAGAGGGGGACCCTTCTGCACAAGTGCACAGAGAAATGGGAGTGGATTCTAAGCAGGGAAATGGGCTTGATCTGCTCCTCTCATCTATCTGAACTGCTCATTTCCTTGTCTTTGCTCACAAGGGAAGAGCCAGATCCCTGTGTGCTGCAGCTCTCCTCTGGTCAGCATCTGATCCAAGTGGCTGCCACTTCTGCAGCTGCCCTAGGAAGAGTCCTGAATCTAGGGGTGTGGCAGATTTGTAATGTGGGGACACCAGCAGGTGTGTGCAGGGCAGGTTAGTTACTTGTGCAGTTACTGTTCTGTTCAGCATTCTGGCAATCCCTCCACAGCTGGGACAGGCTCATTTCTGCACTGCCCCATTCTCCTCTTCCCTTTCACTCCTGCTGCCCCAGGCAAAGCCCTGGGAAATGCTGCAGGCACCGGGGTCAGGGTTACAGGATGGGTAGTGCTGCAGAAGGAACCTGTCTCAGAAAAGGAAAACACCAAGGATGCCTGTGCTGACATTCTTTCATTCCTTTTCCCTCCTGTCTGCCCCTCCACCAGCAAGTCAGACTCATTTCCCTTGTTCACGGAATATTAAAGAAGTTCATCTTCAAGGCTGCAATTTATGCCTCCTCATGAGTCTTTTTGTTTTAGCTGAAAAAATAATTCAGTCCAGCAAAGCTAATTGTTGTTCACACTAAGGTCCCTCTGCACACACTCCTCTTTATGAGGGAGCTGTAAAGAGGATTTAGTTACATTTTTACTTCTTTTGCACAGCCCTTTAAATTAGGTGCAATGATATAAAGTACCCCAGACTGGTCTAAAAATTACAGAATTATAGAATCCCAGAAGGGTTTGGGTTGGAAGGAACCTTAAAGCTTAAATTTGGGTTGGAAGGAACCTTAAAGCTTAAAGTTCCAAGCCCCTGCCATGGCAGGGACACCTTACACTGTCCCAGGCTGCTCCAAGCCCCATCCAGCATGGCCTTGGACACTGCCAGGGATCCAGGGGCAGCCACAGCTTCACAGGTCTGTGATCTACAGTGTCACAAAAAATTCTTGTAACATTTTATAGATGTACCAAAACAAAACNAATTTTTTAAAAATTTTATAAATTTACAAAAAAAAAAAAAAAAAAAAAAAAAAAAAAAAAAAAGAAGTAACATCCAGGCAGTGGAGTGACTTCAATAGCAGATGTCTTTACACAAAGTACTCTTCATTTGCCAAGTTAGACATGAGGTCTAATTTCATTTCTCCTAATTCCACAGATGCATCCACACAATCATTACACTGAGTGGAAAAGTATCACTTTTGGCACAGGTTAAACATAATTGCTGAGCAGTTACTCACAGAACATCAGCTTGACTTCTCAGCATTCAGCAAATCTGAGGTGCTTAGTTAGGAAGAGGTGGGCTGTAACCTTCTTAGAAGAAGCTACCTGAGGAAACACCTCTTGTATTCCTTCTAGCTGGAAACCTTGAAGTCCTGGAAACCTCCTTCATACCTCTCTCCCCTCAAAAACGATACAATTTACAATTTTTTCCAGATGAAATATAGAAATGTGATGAACTGCGGGGAGAAAAACTCCCAAAAACTGTATTCTGAATTTTCACGTGCCAGCTTAAAAATCCTGAAGGAGTGTAAAATTCTGATAGTACTACTGTCTCTTTTGAACACCAGACTTTCAGGAAACCAGCTTAAATTTTAATTCTGACATCATCATATAATCAAGGGTCTCTGTTCATCTCAAGTGTTTTCTGCCACCCACTTTCCCCACAGCAGTCACACATCTATGACTCACATACTATATCAATAGTGCAAATCAAAAGAAAACATTTTTCCTACTGCCATTTAGCCAGAGGTACTCCCACAGCTCCCCAGTCACAAGAGACTTGAGTAAGTCAGCTTTCTAGGGAGAAATGGGGCTGTCTCTGTTATGCAGGATGAACTGAAGTTCATAACTAAATTTTGAAAAGTGAAAATCAGCCAGAGAAGCTTTTAGAGTAGAGTACCTGGAGTCAAGGTGTCATGGGTATGGTGCCATGAGAGAAATTATGAGTGAAGCAGATAAAATCTTGATTAATGCAAGATTTTTAAGGAGATCTCCAGGAGCAGGTGGGAATCAGAAACATAAAATGAAAATAAAAAAGCTACTGAGCTTTGCTAGAGATACAAAGTGGTGAAGTGTCAGGAGGGGATGGCACAGGGAGGGAGAGGGGTAACCTTGACACCCATGAGCAGTGAAAATCAGATTGTATTTTGCATTGCAGAGTTCTGTCCTGGATTGATAACAGAAATTACCTTGTTGGCTAGAAGGCTGCTGATTAGAAACAAATACTGATGAGAAAATTCTGGTTAAACCCTGTTTGAAAATGCTCAGTGGGGCAGAGAAGTGCTGTTAGGGTTATACAGGGGAATATGGGACCATTACAGGAATCCAGAAGAATTCAGCTTTGTTACTTTTGGCAAACAAAAGGCTGGCAAGGGGGAATAGAATTTCTCTTTACATGTACATTGGGCACAAACACAGGACAGCTAAAATCTGTCTAAGCTGGTGCTTAATTAAGGTGCTAAATTATGATATAGGGGGGAAAATTGCACTCCATGGTTTGCAGGTTCAAATTTATTATTGCTCAGGGAAATTAACACTGGCTCCCAAATAGGAGTTAGAAACAAGCACTGTGAATCTCTGAGTCACTCCAGGTGGGAAATGGGTTATGTAAAATGCAGTGCCTTGTTGGTAACACGTGCAGGTGGCAATTCCCCATGTGGCTCTCCTTTGTGAAATGTGAATTTACAAAAAAGTGAGTTCACAAGAGAGGATTTAAGGGAACCACACACATTTTTTTTCCCCCAGCAATTACTGCACAGTGCATTTAGCCATCAGAGAGTGCCTGTGTTTATTTATTATCAGGAAGAGAATATTTCATGGATGTGGATATGAGCAAGCAGATCTGCTAAAGTCAGAGGAGCTCTCCCCAGATCAAAATGAACTCAAAATTTGGCCCACTCTCCCTGTGAAGAAAAGCTTGTTCTTGTAATGTATTATTAACTGGCAATGTCTGATCCCAAGCAGGATGTTCCAGGCTCAGCTGAGGCACCCAGAGAGGCAGGCACTCACCAGGCACCCCTGAGGCCATCGCCAGGCTTGTGACAAAATTTTGAAGGCTTGTGACAAAATTTAAAGGCTTGTCAGTTCTTCCAGATGCAGATGGTGCTTCATGACTTCTCCTGTTTCCTTGGGGTTAGAAAGATGCTCTAAAGACAGACTGGTCTGTGTCTTCCTCTGTGAATCTGGTTTGCTGTGACATAATTTTGGAGGTGAGGAAAAGGGTAACCAGATTAGATCCAGGCTGTGATGGATAGGTGAACAGAAATGAGTGCAAACAAACCCACAGGGGTTCTCTGTTTGGCATAAGTAAATAGAAGTGGAAACAATCTACTACAATTCCCTTCTTAGTTTTTAATAAACTTGTCAGGATGCAGGTGATTTATGAGGTGGAAATTTCCATTCATGGTGAACAGCCATTTGCTCAGACTGAGAGTTGGAGTGTAAGGAAAGAGGGAGCAGATCCTCCTACACAAAATTACCTCTGCTAACTCGACCAGAGCCCTGGCTCTTGCAGGCTGGTGCTGCATTTCCCAGCTACTCTCACCTTCAGGCTGGGCAGGGATTTTTCTGTCCCCATTTGATCATCATTGCAATAGCTGAATTTATTTCAGATGCAGGGCAGCAATAAATCCTTACAAGTCTGGGGCTAGAAATCAGAGTATTTCTTAGCTTAAATGTCCTGCAGCAGCAGTAAAACCATCCCAATCCATGACTTATCCTTTGCTTTTGCACTTTATGTGTCTGTAACTTATTTAACACCCTCATCTTTGACAGGAATTTGAAAGCAAGACCTGCAGATAAGGTTTTATTGGACATGCAGAGGCAATATGATGGCAATGGAAAAGGCATTTCTCTGGGAGAGGAGAGAGCTCTGTGGAGGACCTTTCGTGTAGGAGTCACCAGATATCTTCTTTTAAGTGTTAAAGGACTGGAATTCCTGTGCAACTCTGCAGAGCTGTTTGAAGTGAAGCCCTGGCTCAAAATATTTGCTGGAAAAAAATAAGTTACTATTTCATACCAAAAGTTCTGATTTTGAGGCTGCTTTTACAGAAAAAAAATAAAGAGAGGTTATACAGCTCATAAAGAAAAAGGAACATTACTATTATTTTTCCATTAAAATCTGTAATTCCACACGTGTATTTGTACAATGCTGTGCCACCACAACTGTGGGACTATAATATAGCAAAAAAAAAAGTGAAGAATAGGTAAATATTCTACCTAGAAACGTTTTATTGCTCAAAAAGGAACCAACCTATAATTCTTCCTCAAGAATAATTTCTAGTTGAGGGGCTAAACTCAGCAGGAGAATGGAGTACTTTGGTATTATAGTGCTGGGTTAATGGTTGGACTCAATGATCTTGGAGGTCTTTTCCAAGCTCAGCCATTCTGTGATCCATTTGTAATCCATTTGTAATTTTGTAATCCATTTGCTTACTTGGCCCAGAGCTGCCTGAATTTCAGACAGGTACAAAAGTGCAGCTACCAAGTTCTGAGTCCTGTTTAAGGCTGAAAAGATAGTCAGAAAAAGAGGGCCCCCTCTTCTTCCTAGCAAAGTTTAATTGTTAATCATTCAATTGGCTGTCATTAAATGAACAGATGACTTTTTTTCCTCCTCACAAAGCCAGGTAAAATTGGTCTTCTGCTATTCCAGGGTCAGCTGTGTTCACCCAGATAATGGCATTTTGCTGCAGGGCAATGCAGACACGGATTCATCTATTTTGGGGATGAACTGGAGACACTTTGCACATCCAGACCATAGAAGAGCATTGCTCCAGTCCCCAGGTTGGGGTGCACTGGCTCCCCCCATGCCTTGCAGACATCAGGAGGAGGGGTGGGAAGGTGCTCACCTGGCTTGGGGTCAGGCCCTGTGCAGGTGCCTCACACAGATCATTTAACACCTGCCTGGTCTTGGCACAGCTCAATTCCCAAGGCAATTTCTCAGCGTGCTGAGGTGAAGGATGGCCCCACCTTTGCTGAGGGTCCCTTGCTGAGCCATAAATTGATGCTGATTTGGATTTGGGAAGGGCTCCAGGAGCAGCCTGGCAAGGTGGCAGCAGCTGTAAATAAGTTGGAGGTAAGGTGCCACCTCCTATCAAGCTGATTGTCTCCAGAGGAAAGTTGCAGCACTTTTTATTAGACTTTTTTAGATAATTGAACAGAGGTGAGGCTATCCTGCTGGCTCTTTGTTTCTATGAGCCTGTTTCTCACAGAAATGATCAGCAGTGCCACCTGGTATTCCCTCCTACAATCACCACTCTATCTTCAGTTTTGAATTGAGGATATTTGTACTTAGACCCCCCTGTGATGACTGTAAAACACAGATGGCTGCATTTAAACACATCCATGGGAAAGCCCCAGAATGCAGCTCAACTGCAGAGTGCAGGCTTGGAAGAGAAAATAAAGTGTGTAAGGTTTATTACTCATCTTTTTTGAACTTTCATGTTTTGAAAGTTTGGGATGCCAGCATAGTCTCCAAGGCTGGAAATTATTTCTTTTAACTGCCAGAGGTATTGTATGCACTGTTTTGTGAAATAGCCATCTCCTTGTACTGCACACATTTTCTCATGTGGGGATACTTGGAGCCAAGGATTTATAGGGAAAATGGATTTTATTTTAACTTATTATTTTAAATTTTTTCTCTGTTTAAAGATCTGCCTAAAAAAAACATAGTTAGCCCCATGGCTGCAGTGGCCATGGACTGTCTTTTCCTGTTTTCTGGGGTAATGTGAAAGACATAAAATCCAAAGGGAAGAGTCACAGCAAGTGTTTGGTGGGGAAGGGCCATGTGAAGGCCATGTGTTTCTAAAAGAGGTGGCTGCCATGGTTATTAATGCGTTTCCTCCTTGTCTTTTTGGTTTTACTCTCACATATGGGACCATCTGGTTCCTCTGTGGGACTCCCATGACTTTTTGGCAAGCAAATAAGTGAAAATGTCTAGGGCTTTTCCTCTTTGAGCCTTTCTACTACATCTTATTTCTGGAAACCCTGCTCAAAAAAAAACCAAAAAACAAAGAGAGCTGCAGTCTCTACCTGTCACACAAACCTTGCTGTCAGCAGTGTTGAGGTTGTGGGGCAGCCTTGGGAAAATCCTCCTTCACTGACAGGTCTGGTGGCACCTCAAGGCAGTGCCTTGCACGTGGTTCAGTGGCAGGTGGTGAGGGACAGATGCTCCTTGTCCCCTCGGCCTCTGAAGTGATCATGTGGCCTGAGATCTGAAGGCAGAAGGAAATTTAAAATATGCTCAGAGCACAAATCCATTCTTTTCAGGTCTTGAGAGGTTAGAAGCTCTTGAGCTGTCTTGAATGTTAATTTATTTTCCTCTGTACCATTATCAGACAAGAACCTGGTTATGGAGCTGTTGGGCTTTCTTGGGAGATAAATGTGACCTATTGAATGCCATTTATCATGATGGCTGCTGTAAGAAATACAGCCTGCTGTCAGGGTACCTGGATGGATTACAGGCATGCAAAACTGGAACAATTCAGCAATCAGCACCTCGGTGTGAAGGCCTTCCTGAAAGAGATTAAGTCATGGCTAAAAACAGAATAAATTTGTTTCAGAAAGCAAGATTAATCATCATGCAGGAGAAGGACTGCTTCAAGTGCAAGCAAGGAAATTGCACTATGAGTAATAAAGTTGTCCAGAGAAAAAAGCACCAAATAAACTAAGTACCAGGAGACACATTTCAAACAAGTTTTATCTGTCTCTAAAATGCCCCTCTTTGAGATGTAGGGGCAGACGTGGCTGAGCAATCTCCAGGGATGGATTCCACACTGCCTCTGGTTATCACCCCAAATTGTCCAATTTCAGATCTTGCAAAACTTTCCACCAAATGTTGTCAGATCTGTTCAACTGTAATGGAAAGTTATTCCTGTCTAACAAAACTGGTTTCTTATAAATAGTGAGGGTTTGGCACGGCTTGTGCTTATAACATGTACAGCACAAAATATTCACTTCTGGAGGCCTCAGCTGTCAGAACAAGGACTGTGTGTGATGGGGGCCTGAGCTGCTCTCTTGCCTTTGGGATGAGTTTCAGGGCAGCTTGGTTTCAAATGCTGCTTGTTGATAATGTCCCTCGAAGAGCTTTTAACCAGGAGGTCAGAAAAAGGCACTCACAGGCCAGACAAAAGGCTCGGGGTGACATGAGCTGATCCATGAGCTGTAAGATGGTCTGGAAACACTTCACCAGGAGCTGTCCATGATCTCAGCACCCTGCCCTCCTGGCCACTGCCAGGCTGCTCTTCATGCCCTGCCCAAGGAGCCAGGGGGGCTGAGGAGGGATTTCAAGTGGGACAAAGTGACTCTGCTGTGTCCATGACAGTGATGCCAGTGAACAGGGAAGGGATGGAGTCAAAATCCCTGCAGGGATTTAAAAGATGGATGTGGCACTCAGGGACACGTTTTAGTGGTGGCCTTGGCAGTGCTGGACTTGATGATCTTAAAGGTCTTTTCTAACCTAAATAATTCCATGGGTTTTGGGAACATGGTGTGCAAGCAGTGCTGTTCTGAAGCCAGAAGTTTGTGCCTGTGGCAATGAGTGAAAGAGTCCAGGAGGGATGGAAAAGGGTCAGCTGACATTTCTTCTTTTTTTTTCTTTTTTTGCGTATCACCTTAATTTTTAAACCACTTTTAAAAGGCTTAAAGGCTTTATTAGGAGAAAAACTTCAGCAGTGAAGAGGTTGGGGTAAAAGGCTGTCTGGATTTTGGAGGAGCATGTAGGAAAAAATGGCAAGACTTTCCAGAAGAATCTCTTTCCTTAATAAAACCCCCATATTTGAGAAAGCTTTACTTCACTAATATCAGTTTATGGATGGCATTTATTTTTGGTTTAGAAACAGGCATAGAAGGAAATAGAAAATATCTAAATGCTTTATCTCAAATTTTCTCTTTTTTTATTTTCTGAATGAGATGTTTAATCTAGGAAACAGATAATTTGAGAAAGCAAGTGCAAGAGACCTTTTAGTGCCTTTCAGTCCCTGGAAGAGGCTCAAGAGACCTGCAGAGGGTCTGTGTACAAGGGCAGTTGAGTTAGATTTTATCATGTATCTTCATTTATGCACAATATGCCTTAAATTTTCTGATGTTTCTGCAGAAAAGAACTCACAGCTCTATTGATCTGAAGGTGGCAATTTAAAAAAAAAAAAGTGATTTCAGGCTGCTGTTGTTAGAAATAATTGCCTGGAATTGCTACAAATTGGTGAAGCTGGGGCAAATCCTGCCCTTACAGAACAGCAGCTCTGCTGTTTCCTGCATATATGGACTTGTTTTCCAACATTTCTCCTGGTGATATTTCACAGAAAATGCCATTCCAGTAGCTGGTCACCACCAGGGATAAAGATGGGCAGGTCAGGCTCAGGTAGGAGCTTCTCCTCTGTTCCCACCAGCTCTGGGCAAAGACCCCACGGTCATGGGGCAGCTGCTCCTTTTCCAACAAGTTAAATCAAATGAAAACCAGAGCTCTCAGCTGGCCAAGTGCCTCATCTTCACTACAAATTCACTTAGTCGTGGATTACAAATTTTCTTTCTTCCCCCTCCTATGAGGATTTAGGCTCCGTTACAAAATCAGGATATAAAAAAAAAATTTCACGGCGTTGTAACAGGTACAATAATATTTTGGATGAATTCAAATCCCTGCAGTTATTATTCCAGCTCAAGCTAAATTAAAATTTACAACACAAAGAGTAGCTTCTGGACTAATGTAAATCTCACTTCAGGCTTTGGCAAATCCAGATTAGTGTTTTTGGCTGGAAAAGGACATAATGAAGGCATGACTGCCTGGAAAAATTCTAAAGATTAGCTACACCCTGCTTAAGGGAAAATTATTTTGATCCACAGCTCTTAATTCAGTTTAATAACCTCTGTAAACTTCTCTGAGCGACTGTTTTGAAAGATTAACTCAGCAGAATTGAAGTTGGAAGCATTTTGCCATTGAAAATTTTACCAGGTCCTGCAGACTTCAAAGGCTGCTTGTGCATCTGCCTCTTCTGTGCACCAGGAGGAAGAGTGTGAAAGATGCTGACCTACTTTAGAACAAGGGAAAACAGCAAATTATTTAGCAAATAATTTTAAAAAAACCATCCTTCTCTTTCAGAGCAATTCTTGCAGAACAATAGAGCAATATTTGACACTTAGAAACCATACATTCTAATTTCATTGTGTTTTTCATTTATGAAAACACTTGGAAAATGAAGGCTCTGCATTCAGCGGGGAAATTGTGCAGTGTCTTGAAGGTGCTATTGCTGCTATTAAGAAATTGGTATGGGAAATTGAATATTTAGTCTCAAACATATGGGAATAAATTAGTTGGTAGCCATGGAATTAATCTCTCACAGTTGTACTGTTAGGAGTGTTCTCTTGTGTGAATTAAGAGAGAGAGAAAAGCATTTTGGGGTGATGGGGGAGCTGCCTGCACTTTGCTGCTTGCAGAGGTTTGGCTGTCAGAGAAAAAACCAATCTGAGTAGGGAAGATGGCACAGCTGATCCAAGCCTTGGCTCACCTGGAGGGGTTTGAACGCGGGAGCAGAAGATGTAATTTATATACAATCTAATAATTTATATTTATATATACACTATTNTTGTGTATTATTTATTTTATATTATATATTATAGTTTATAGTTTAATATTTTTATATTTTATTTATTTATATTTATTAATGTATATTATTATAATATATAATTTATACAATATGGGGGCTGGGGAAATCTGACGTGTGCGTACACTTCTGTCAAAGTAAAAAGAGTAAGGGTCTTATGGTCAGTGAAGTAAATTGTGACTCGGGGCTGAAGCTCTCCTCTCAGATCTGTTGTGATTTCGTTGTTTGCTTTTGTGCATGTGCAAGATCAGTGTCTGCACAGAGTCCAGCAGGAGGGTGGTTTGCCCTGTGACTGGGTGCAAAGTGATTTTTTTTTTTTAATAATTTATCTTTGCTTGAAACTTTTGCACAGATTCACAGAATCACAGAATACCTTGATTTGAAAGGGAACCACAAGGATCATCAAGTCCAACTCTTTGCCCTGCACAGGGCATCCCCAAAAATTCCACCGTGGGCCTGAGAGTGCTGTCCAAACACCTCTTGAGCAGTGACTGGTTGGTAATAAAAAACCTGGCAGCAATTATGAACTGGGGATGGCTGCTCACAGGTAACTGCTGTAAAACCTCTGAAGCCAATAAAGCCAGAATGGCTTCAAACAGAAGGTGATTTAAAAGCATCTCCATAATGTGATTATCTATGCAGGTGTAAAACTCCTAAAACTTCCCTTTCTCCTTCAGTGGGTCTCTAAATCATCTGTTTAGGCCAGCTCTGCATTAGTCCATCAGATGAGTGTTTTATGCAAGGTGCTGAAATCATAAAGCTGTTTTCTTTTTCACCACTCCAGCTAATTGAGGATGTAACTCACAGGAAAATTAAAACCTTTTACACATTTATTTTACACCTCTAAATATTTCACCTTGCCAAGGAAAGGAGAGTAATTTATACGCATGCATGCAGAGCTGGCTGTGCAGACAGCAAAGTTCAGCAATATCATTTCTTTCCATGGTGTCTCAGCAGGTGATTGTGACTTCCAGAAAAACTGAAGGAGAAAGATTGAATTGGATTTATGCATAAGTTGTGAGGCCTTAAAGATCATCTTATTCCAAATCCCCTGCCATGGGCAGGGACACCTTCCATTGTCCCAGGGTCCTCCAAGCCCCACCCAACCTGGCCTTGGGCACTTCCAAGGATCCAGGGGCAGCCACAGCTGCTCTGGGCAACCTGTTGAGCAAGGTGAGCAAGCAGAATGATTCACCCAGACATGGAAAATATCCAGTATCAAATAATAATTAAAAAAAAAATATTAAGGAGAAAGTGTTTTTTCATCAGTTGTATTACTTCATTGTCACTTGTGGGTTTTTTAAATTGTCAGAAAGAAATTTGAAGGCATACACTTGAATGTCTAGAAGAGACTATAAATGGTAGCAATGTTAGCTTCAAAATCTTTGCAGAATTTTTCAGGAGAGATTATTGCAGAGGTGACAGGTAGTCTTGATTTGACCAGCCGTGAAAAAAAACACCCCCCCAAAAAAAAACCCCAACAAGAGAACTGAACTGTATATATGTTTAAACAATTGGAATAATTCTATAAAATAAATCTTACTGCTAAAAATTATTATTATTAATACTAATTAATAAGTTATTAATGGAAGAAGATAGGTGTTTGGTGATGTGTGATACTGTGAGGGTTAAATTATAAAAAATATATTAAAAAATATTTCTCTTTTTTTCCCTCAGGTACGGCTTGACTTGTAGGATGACCAAGGCATATTCTGCTACCACCCATCTCTCTGCACTGTGGTCACAAAACAAATTGTTCAGGGAGCTGGTAGAGATGAGAGTCAGGGTTTCCTTTTCTTGGGAGAAGCAAGGGAGTTGCAGTTCTTTATCCAGCTAACCATGAGGCTGTTAGTGGTGGCACAGGAGCAGGGATGGGAATGTGGCAGCATGGCCAGGGAGAGCAGGACTGGCTTCTTTTGAATACTACTGAGCTAGATCAGCTTTACATTCATCAAGAAACAGCAACCAGGCCTTTTCTTTTTTTCTCTTTTTCCCCCCACAGCTGTGTTTGATGTTTGTTGTTTACTTTCTTCCATAGCCAGCTCCCTGCCTCACCTCTCTCTGCCCACACCATGTGTCTGCTTTGCAGCCAGAAGGTTTTTTGTTCTTTTTGCTCCCATCCTGCACTCCCTAAGTGGTTTTTTTTGTAGGGATGGACCTACCCTGGTGTGTCTCTTATCTCTGAAGCTGAAGGGATGCTGTAGTACAACACCCCTGCACAGAAGAGCCTCATCCCCAGTGCCTCTATGCTCTTCCCTTTCACACAGCAGTGGCTCTTCTGGGAGAAAAAATACTGAATTTCAAGCCAGGTGATCCTACTCCTTATCCTGGGCTGCCAGAGCTCATTGTGGAGATTTTTTTGGGGGAGGAAAGGAGTAATTTTTATCAGTTCACTGAATGTCTAGTGAGTTTCTTAGATAAAGAGGATGAAAAAGAGCAGTTCTGTGAGAGCACAGCAGGCGTCTTCTCACTGACAAATGCAGATGACTCAGGGAAAATGTGGTAAGACTAAACCACTGGAATAAGTGTGAGATTTCTGGGATGTCAGAATCCCAGCTATCCTTTACCAGCTGACAGCCTCAATAGCAGAGAACTGAAGATTGTAAAGCAACCCCTTAATGCATTATCTTATATATCGAAATAGCTTTTTATACCTAAGAGGCTTCCACGTGTTTTGCATTTATTTGTTAGCTCTTGTTACTGCTGCACGTGAATCTAGTGCTGCTCAGACTCATCAGCTGCAGCTTGCTGTGCTTATGGAACTGAATTCCTGCATGAGAGGCAAAGAAACCCTTTGGAAAGAGAGAATGCTGCACCATGGCACGCGTGGAAAATTGCACTGGCGAGATTATTGGGGAGAATAGAAATATTTTCAAAACGTGGTGGGCAGTGCTTGGCCCTCACCCCTGCAGCTCACTGCTGATGTTCCAAAGCAACTCTCTGCTGCAGCAGCAAGAGGTTTTTAAGATATTTTTTTCTGGAACAGCAGAGCCTGCCTGCTGCTGCCTGCCCTGGCGAGCTCACTGAGGGAGAGCTGGAGTTTTAGCAATTAATGTTAAGGAACTGCTGCAGACAAAAATCATAGAACAGAACCATTAAGGATGGAAAAGCCCTCTAAGATAATCAGGTCTAACCATTAGTCCAGCACTGCTAAGCCCATCATTAAAACATAGCCCTAAATGCCACATCTACCTCTTTTAAATCCCTCCAGGGATGTTGACTGCAGCCCTTCCCTGGGCAGCCCTGGTCACCCTTTCAGTGCCAACATTTTTCCTAATATCCAATCTAAACCTTCCCTGGCACAACTTGAGGCTGTTCCCTCATCACAAATCACAGTTTTCAGCTTAAAAAAAAAAAAAAAAGGACAGAAGAATAATTTTGAATCAGTAAATGTGCTAAGATCAGTCTTCTTCTTCAAGAGTTGCTCCAACTGAGACTTGGGAGATATTTGTTTTCTCCCTGCCAGATTTCATGTCACTGTCACCTTCTGCCATGCTGCTAGAGCTGCTCAAAAATAAATCACAGTGCCCCTTCTTTGGGGAAGCCTCCTCCTGCTTTCTTTGTTTTTCCAGTGCTTGCAAACAGCCCTTCCATTTTTAATGAAACTGGTGGGAAACAGCTGCAGAAAAACAACATCAGAAAAATCATAATTTCCTAGAAGTTGAGATACAAACAACTGGAATCTGTTTCATTGGAACACAAAATCTTACAACAGCTACTGGGCATGTCATGGTTTATTGTATGTGTATTAGTTTTGTTCGTGTGTGGAGAAGCGAGGATTCATTTCAACAAACACAGAGTGGTGTAATCACAGAATGTTTCGGGTTGGAAGGGACCTTCAAGACTATTTTGTTCCAACCCCCCTGCCATGGGCAGGAAAACCTGGAATGAGATCATCTTGAAAGTCCCTTCCAGCCCAAACCATTCTGTGCTTCTGTGAGTGTGATAAAAAGGCAAAGGCTTTGAAACCTACTCCCAGTTCTGCAGATAGTTACACAGTGCCAAAAATGAAATTATCTTAGAAATTATTCCAGATGTTGAATTTTGCCTTTTCACATGGGGCTGACGTGTTTCTACAGTGGCACAGGCAGAAAAGTGTGTGGTATGTATAAATGTATGCACTCAGACATGGAATGTGAATTTTTTTTTCTGTATCAGAACCTCTCAGGATGTCACATCTTGTATTGGTGCTTCTTACAGACCGTGAGATGAACAAACACATGCTTGGAATTCACTCCCTCCAGGCAAACTGCTAAAAATGAAGGTACCTGCATTTCCCAGCAAGCTGTGAGATAAGGTTTTAGTGGTTTTTATGTTCTGTCCTACTTTCTGTTGTGTATATTTGATATACTTGCTGAATGACAACATAAAGACAGATTACCACATTTAAAATTACTTTGATTTTTTACTAAATCTGGTATAATAAGGTTCCTACAATGGAATAAAATCACATGAAATTTGATCAGGTCCTAATTTGCATAATATATTAATTAGTCATAGCTTCTTTATCTTACAGAATTTTATCGTTTGGTACATAGCTGTGGTTTTTGCTGAAAATTATTTTCTTCCTGTCTAAGTTTTGTGCTCATTTAATTTTGGAAGGCTTCAGATGTTTTAATTTAAAGTGTTAAACATTGCACAGTACATTGCTCAGTTAATTGCGTTATTTTTAATATGGAAGAAAGAAATGAAAAGAAAAAAAAATCTTTAATGCTCATGTTCCAAGAAAATCTTCCAAGAAAAAGGTTGAATTGGAAAACCCAAATATAACATTTTTGGACTTATAGCATTTGATAAGTCTGAATTCAATGGTAATTATACACAAAATTCTTTGTGTCCATTAGTGCAAAGGTCAAAATTCAGTTTCATAATTGGTCAAAGTGAGGGGCATTTATAGAGAAATGCAGTCCCTACATTTTAAGAAGAAAATGAGATTTTTTGGTGCCTGACCTTATTAACTGTTAATTACTTGGTTATAAAGTCACTTTCAAAAACATAGGGTCTGTATGGGCTGTTTTTAGCAGATTCAGGGAACAGTTTGCTACTCTTTTGGTCAATTTATCAGAATATTTTTATAAGGCACGTTAAAAAATGTCAGTGAGAGGCTGATTTGGATCCCAGTCCCTCCCACGCCTCTGGTGGAGCTGCTTGGAGGACCTGGAAAAGCTGAAAAGGAGAAATTAAAGTCAACAGATATTTAGTAGGTGCAAACTATGATGTGAAATAGGAAGAAATTTAGAAAAGACTGTTCAGACATTATGAAAGAGTTTGTACTCCTCCAAGATTTTAACCTGAGTTAATCCTGCAGTGAGGGTCCCTCAAATAGAGGATTTCACAGGTTAACATTTAAAAGTTTCTTTTCATTACCAAGCTGTGTTGGTTATTTTTTTAACTCTTTCTGTGGTTAAATGCAATTAAACACAGAAAATACAGCCTTAAACACTGCTCCTTCAGTATTCTTTCTTTGCAGGCTGTTGAAATTCTAACTGTGAAATCTCAGAGGGGCTAGAAAATAGTAGATCCTCATGCAGATATTATGAATACTTTAAAAAACCCCACCAGTGGCATTAAAGGGATTCATTATCTGCTGTTTTGGAAATTTCATTTGTTTTGACATATTCTGTTTTATTTTTATAGGCTATATTTAATTCTCATAGCAAAACTAAGGAAAAAAAAACCCAAGCAACTGGAAAAAATGGAATTTAAAGAGACAGACATTTTGGCATTCTCAGAAAAGAGAATCTGTGGCACAGAGGTTTCTCCTTCTGAATGTCACCTGAATTGCAAGGCATTGCAAGAGGTGTGAACAAACAAAACAATCCAAATATTCTGTGGACTTATCCATGCTACATTCATGAAGCTCAATGTGTAGACCCTCAATTTAGCACTATAATAATAATAATTTTATAATAATTATTATTATATGTTAGTTGCTTCTCTCCTGATCTGCCTTTTGAAGGGTTGTAGGACAAAAGTAAAGGGGGAAAAGCTGAGACTCCTCCTGGTGAACCAAATCCTGCTTTTGAACCCCCTTCCCTGCACAATCTGAGCAGAGAATCCCTACAGAGAAGAAAATCTGAGTTCCTGGAAACTTGTGTAAAACCATTGCTCAGAACTCTACTATTTCTCTTGGTGGCAGAACTATTTCATTAATGTCCTCCTGAAATGAATGTTGCCATTAATTAACAATGTAATTACTGTAAAAAATGAGCAGCAGCCAGCATCCAGCCATGGCCTTGGTCTTGTAGGCACTTATAAATGTCTTATCTTTGCTCTTCTGAGCATTAACTTCAGTAGAAATATTTCTGCTGGGGAAGTTGACCAAGTTGTTTGAGGGTCCAGGGAGTTATGATCTGATGATGACCAGAGAGCTGCAGGCCAGGAATTTTTTTGGTTTTTTTTTTTTTTCTTTGTGCTGCATTTTTACAGCTGCTCAGTTGAGTTGAGTTAAAGAAAATGTCTCATCAAGGTATTTTTTCCTTCACATTTTTTGCCACATGCTCCCCAAACCTGGTCAAGATGGATTTCTGGTTCTGTATTTGTTTGCTATGTGACTGCTTGGGTGCTGGGGTTTCTTATTCCTCTTTTTTAAAACCCTTTGGTTTATCCTCTCCTCCTCTGTATCAGATTTCTTTCCCCAAACACTTCTTTAGGTAGGCTTGTGTTTCTTGCACAACTCCTGTTTTGTACAGGAAATTAAAAAGGAAACAATTATCCCTTGTTCTGAGTGCATCCTGTAAAACACACAAATGCACAATGTTCACCCAAGAGAGAAGTATAAATCTGTGCTCAAACTTTTGTCCTGTAGACCAGCAGGTCTGACTTACCTACCTGAATGTGTCTGTTTTCTCCCTGTGTACTTTTTCTCTGGAAAATATTGCCTTTCCCCACAAGACTGCCTTGACCTGTCATTTAAGACCTTGTAGCAGAAATCCTGCTGGTTCTGTATGTCCTTGCCTTCTTTGCCAGTTTTATTCTCATCAGATGTATGAGGGAATTAATAAATAAAGCTGGAATGGAATAGAGCTCAAAAGCATGTAGACATACCTTATATTCACATGAGAGACCTGAAAATTAGAATGCATGACTTCTTTTCTTTTTTTTTTTTTAACAACTTCCTAAATATGACTACATTGGTTTTGTTTATTGGTATTCAGCTTGATTCTGAGTTACTGCTTTCACAATCAAAAATTGCCCAGGAAAAAAAGGATTTCAATAAGGAACCTGGAAAGGTAAGAGAGATATGTATTTATCCTGGCTCAGAGCTTTTACTGCTGAGGCCATGGGCTAATGTTGAAAGACTTGAGAGGCACTGAGAGGTCTGATGAGCTTGAGGGAGAGGTTTTGTGTGCTGGGATGCAAGGGAAGAGAGGGTGATGAGGTTGGGATGTTGATTTGGGAGGGACTAAATGTGCAGTGAGGTCGTGGGGCAGACAGATGGATGTGGGAGGGTTGTGGGGAGATTTGTCAGCAAGGATGAGGTCAGGAAAGCTGCTCTGGAAAGCTGAGTGTGCAGTTTTCAGAGCCATCCTGGCTGACTTGCTCCGTGCTTTTTTAATGTTATTATTGACTTCCACTGTGTGGGGGGAAAATCTAAATCTGGTGGGGGCTCTACACACGTCTGTCACACATCTGTCCATCTCTCCTAGCTGTGTCCTCTCCTCCAGAATATCAGACAAGAGGCTGGGCCATTAAAAACTCTGCCATGCTGGGATTAGGCAGCAGGAGCTGGGAGCCCCATTCCATCCCATGGCCACTCCACCTGCCCTTCTACAGCATTCACAGTCCTGACCCCAATCACCCATTTTCCTGTTTCCTGTGCCTCTTTCATTTTCCTGCACCAGCCTGCCTCACTGATACTGCATTCCTACCATCCCATCCTTCTTTGTCAAGGCTTCCCCATTTTAGGCACTGGTGGAAGTTTTCTCTGAATTATTGTAGTAAATCTGTTGGAGTGAGTGATGGTGGTCAAGCCACCCCCCAAGGCTACTGACTGTCACTGCTCCTTAGAACAAAGAGGAGCTTCCTTCCCAAAGAAAGTAGGGCACTGAAATGCTGAATAGGGACTGTGCAGCTTTCAAGGATTCCGAGCTCCTTTGGTCTCGAGCAGATGCTCTGTCCCCAGGGGAATTGTCTGACTCCTGGCCAACAGCCTGATCTGAGACAGGATAAATCAGGTGCCAGGAGGGCAGGAAAGATCCTCTTTGCATGTCTGACCTTAGAAAGGTGGATTTACAGCCAGTCTTGAGGATTGTTCTCATTCTGCTGGAGGAGAGGTTGTGCTCCCACATCACAAAGGACAGACATGGTCCTGTAACTCCTCAAGCCTCCCCAAAAATCAGGGCTGAGGCTGTCACTGCTGAGTAAACCTCTGGGCTGGATTCATTCTCTTCTGCTCTTTCTGGCAGCTGAGCTAAGCAGAACATACAAAAGAGATGTCAAACACACTTTAATACTTTCCTACTCTCTCTTTTCCTTAATATGATCCATTCTAAATGAGACTGTTATCAGAGGATTGCTCTTTCTTTTGTGTCCTGAACAGAGCTAGGTATAAAAAGCATATGTAACTCTTTATTTTCACTCAGTGACACACTGGTAACACTTTCTCATTTTTAACTTTTCCTGCTTTGCTTTATTTCATCCTATTTTGATGAAACAACTGAGGTTGCTTCCTTTTCTCCTCCAGTTTTCTTTCGGGGCTTTCAGTATTTCTTGCACTTGCTCTCCACTATTTTCATCTTCAAGATGCCTCAGTCTGCATGCTGTGTTCTGGAGGTGATGTGTGTGAGGGGAATAAATTCCTTTGTAGGAACCGTGCCAGATCAAGCCCATTCTTCTCTGTTTGGAGCATGACAGTGATGCAAAATATCAAAGCAGTTCACAGAAATGAGACTCAGCTCACCTTTCTCTGCCTTCCTCACACACCTGTTTCTGCCAAGGGAGTAATTTCCTCTGTTCTCCATATTTTACTCTTTTTTTTTCATTTTTATACTGATTTTTCTGCTACAGTCTTTTATAAAAAAAAAAAATTAAAGCTCATGAGAATAGCCAAGCATCTATACTTTGAGTTTATCTGATGTTTCCAACCTTTGATCACAGGAGTGGATATGGCAGGTTTACCCAACTTCAGAGTCTCAGAGGGAACAAAAAGAGGCTTCACAACTTCACACTGAAGCCCTGCACAGAAGTGAGTTCAGAGTCCTGTGCTGCTTCACATCCTGGGCCCAGTTTCATTCCTTTGTTTGGCTTTATTTCCTGGGTATCATCTTGTTTCTCTGTTCTCCAAATCTCCCAGCTTGCACAGATTGTTCCTGTCCTCCCTCTCTGTGTTTTTGCCTACTGCAGCAAAACAGAAGGGATGTATTTTTCCACTGAAAAGTCATTTAACTTGTGACTTGTGTTTCTTTGGCCTTAACCAAGATGAGATTCCACTGTGCTGAGAGATGCACGTACATCAAATTAGACTTTTTTTGGCCAGAGCTGCTTGTGATTATATTTAAGTGCTCATCAGGAATAGGTGAGTGAAGTTTAAATCAGCTTCAGCTCCCAAAATAGCCATGCTGGGTAAGGCTCAGTGCTGGTCCTACCAGGGCCCTGTCTTCTGCAGTGATCAATAGTCCTCCTTGGAGAAGGCAAGAACAGTCAAATATAGAATGACCCTTCTTCTCTATAATCTCCATGACAAATGGAGTGTCAGGGACTTCTCTGGATGAGGGTGATATCTGCATTTTAATAGCTTTTGATGGAATTTTATGCTATGCTGGATCTTCAGTGCAATAGTCTCCTATCACTGATTGATTCTTTTAGCTCACATATACATTTATCCTCCCTAATAACTTACATAATTTATTTAATAAGGACAAGAATTCTCCAGTTTTAAACCCTCTGTCTCAAAAGTTTATTGGCATCCTGCAGTTCTTCTGCTATGAAAAACAATAACTCATCTCCTCCAGCAAAGGTGTGTGTGATTTTTACACACCTTTATGTCACTTCAACTGCCTCTTTTTCAGGCTGAGCAAAAACAATTGGAAAAATCACTGTAGATAATTGTTATCCATGCTTTACTGACTGAATAGAATAATAATTCCTGTTAATTTGCAGGAATTATTATCTGACCTCATACTGGAATTAATCTGTTTTTTCCTGAAGGACTCAGGTGATAAGATAAAGCAAATGCTTATCATATCTGCAGATGACAAACATGATAAGAGTGGGAGCACCCTCTGCAGGGCAGAACTAGAATTAAGAATTATTTTAGCAAGCCAGAAAATTAATTTAAGGGAAAAAAGGTTCATGGTAATTTTTAAATTTAATTTTTTCATAATAATTTTTTAAAAAATTTAAAAATGTATTTTCACATTTAGGTAGAAACAGTTGTTAGTGCAAATCCATCATGAGAGAGCTATTTAAGCAGTGATAAACAGAATTAAAGCTGAAAAGTTGACAAGTCAGCTGATAAGTCAACAAAGATTTACAGCAATAAAAAAGGCAACCAGACCAGTGTGTGTGAAAAGGTGGCCTGGCAAAGTTTAAGGTGTGTTCTCCCCTGTAGCTTTGGTATAGGACAGACCTGGAGTTTAAAGGAGAATGCAGATTATTTTGAGATTGAAGAGGAATTCAGTAAAGATGATGAAAAAAAGGTTGAAGAAATGTGCAGCTTTTCCATTTAAAACAGGTAAATCTTGGAGAAGGCATGGTAGGAACTATCAAATAAATAAAAATTCCTAGCAAGACAGTAAGCTTTTCTCCTTTTCCACTTTTTCAGACAAATAACTGGGAACAGAACAGATTTAACATAAGAAGAAAGCCCTTAGAAAGCACTGACAGCTCACAGGGGAAGCCCCTGGAATCAAACTGGGATCAGTTGTCTGAGTTTTGCAGAGACAGAGTATTTCTGCCACCAGGGTTTTTAAGGACAAATCAAACATCTGTCAGGGGCTCTTAGGTCTAATTGATTCTGCTGTACAGCAGAGATGGACTAAGATGACCTTTTGAGATTACTTTCAGCATTCTTTCTTTTACTGTAAAAAAAGAAGAAGAATTAAACCTAAGCAGGCTAGCCTTGGAAGAAACCAAGAGAGAGACAAAGGAGAAGCATACAAAATTAAAAAAAAAAAAAAATTAAAAGGGAGACCAGTTAAGCCAATCAGTTACTGACAGACCAACCCTGCTTTTATTTGTAACAGCCCAAGTCTAATGTTCAGCCATTCCACTGTCTAAAAACCCTTTCTCTGCTTTGCAGAAAAGAGAGATGAAGTTTGGAAGGGAACAAGAGGAGTGTCCAAGGGCAAGGTACCTGACTGAGGCATGATCAGCATCTTGTGTCTGGGGGATTGCAGGAAAAGCCTTCCCTGGCACATGAAGGGGCTGGGATGCAGCTGATGTGTGGAACAGGCCTGTGAAATGTGGAATTCATGCTTTGAAATTATTCTGTGCATCTTTCAGGCCCTCGGCTATCAGCTCTATCTGATCATACCTGTCTGGAAACAAAGGTGAAAGATGAAATTTAAGATGAAATTTAGCCGGGTACTGATCCAACATTATTGAGTCAACACCATTTTGTGGAGCAAAGGAGGAAGAGTTTCCCTGCTGGAGCACGACCTGTGCTGCTCTGGCTCTTCTCACCCATTTTATTTGGTGCCACAGACACAAGGGGCTTGTGTTGATTTTGGAAACTCCTAAAATTTGTTCAACTGGGTGAAATGGATGATGTTGTTGAAAGAAAAACTGTCTTTTTAATGTCAGAGGAATACATTAACCTTTGTATTTCCATAAGCTAAAACTCATTTTATTCTTCCTGATCTCTCTAGAAACAAGTGAAACTCTCTGGAAAATATTTCGAAAACTGTGGTAATATTCAGTTGTAATTATTTTTTTCGCAGAGCAATAACAAAAGAAGATATTTTTGCAGTGAGCTCAAGCCAGCAATAGGCAAAAGCCTGAATGATCTGACAGTGTTTCATGGTAAAATGTTAATAACTACCTCAAAACAAAACAAAAGTGACTTTTTTTCTTTTTAAGATGGCATTTTTAGAATATCTTTCAGTCCTTATATTTTATTTTTTTGGCACAGCAATCTACACCATTTTAACTCTTAACTATGTTGTAAATCTGAATGAATGGTCTGAGAAGATCTTTATTCAAAACATGAACTTAAATTTTCTAGTGTACTGGTTTGCATAACTCTATTTCACTTACCATGTAAAAAACAAAATTGCATATTGCAAATAAGGCACTACCATCTTTGAAGTCATACGAGGCAAATAATTAAATCTGTGTTTTCCAGCAATGCATAAAATTTTGGCTATAAAAACATTTTTCCTGGTATTATTCCTTTTGTTGATCTGATACTCAAACTTTCCTTAAATCTCTACCTCATCATGTTTTTGCTGTTCTCATTCAGGTCATCAGCCTTGTAATATTTTTCTGGTTGAGCGTGGCTTTATTTTTAACAGAAATACAAATAAACTATCAAATAAATTTTTTCACCAGTTATCCTGTCAGAAAAGCAAACTTTGGGGTTTTTTTCTGCAAGGATTGGGTACTTGAAAAAGTTTCTGCAGAGCTACAGGTCTGGTGGCCAGTCAAGCTGTAGGAAAAGATAAGCAAAACAAGTTTCCTAACATTTTGAGAGGGGTTTTTTCATTTTAAGAAAAAAAAAATTGTACTCTGTGTCACTACCTGAATTTCTGGAAAATGAGTGGGAAATACTGAACAGAGTGGGTGGTTATCACTGCAGGACTGTGGTTAATTGATGTTCTTTAAAATTTCTTTAAAATTGTCATGTGAGCAACTTGTGCTGCTGTTTCTGTGGCTGCCATTGTATATGTGTGTGTGTATATATATATATATATTATTATTTTAATGCTACTAAGAGATGATAAAAGACTTTATTAATTTGTATTTTACATTCCAGGTTTTGCTGAAGGCTAAAGCCCTGAGTCCAGCAGAAAGGGCCGTGGTTGGGGTGCCAGGCAAGGTCTGTGGGGTGCACTGCCTTGCTTTAAGCTTTGCTTTTAGTAGAATCCCTCATTCTGCTTTCAAAATCAACACACTGTTTTCCAGACCTAGCAAAATATGTACTCTTCACCTGAGACTTGTTACATTTCTTTTAAAAACAAGATCTAGCACAACATTTAAACCCAATACACATAGTCCACACAGAAATACACGTGAAAGAGTATAAAGTCCTTAGATGTGGTATTTCAACACTAATTTTAATCCCATACTTTCAAAACTCTCCTCTGGATCACTGTGTCTGCAAATTAAACATTGTACACAGCAGTACAGACAGTATTTGATTTAAGAAGATCAATTACTTGCTTGATCCCTAAATAAAACCTCTGCATGCAAGAGTGAGTTTGTTTGCACACAATTTTTAGGTGCAGTGAACCTGTCAAGTGGCATTTCACATTAAAATAAAAAAAAATCACATAAAGCTATGAGGAAGAGTGTAACAGATGCAACAAAAACAAACCTTCCGTGGAGGAGAGTGACAGCTCGAGGCAGCCTGGCTGAGGTGACACCTTTCAAAGCCTCTGAGCTGCTGGCAGACTCTGTCCTTAGCAGTGTTGGCAGTGATAGAATGAAAAAAGCAATATTGTCACAGACATACAGAAATATGCAGTTACAGCCAATCATCCATACAGTGGAAAGAGTTTAATTTGACAGGATCTTCTTACTCTTGGTTCTGTTTTTGGCTCTTCAGGACTGCTCTGCATCTTCCTCTAGACCCTCTACAGCATCAAGTTTTGGTGACCAATACTAACCCAACTACCAAGAAAATAAAATCTTTAATCTGATCTATTTAATGCTCTCCAGGAAGCTCTCCATATATGAAGCACACAGAGCATAAACTCTACCTTATAGAGAATTTCACAATGCATTTCTTCTTCTTTTACAGTGCATTTCTTCTCCAGCAGTCATACTCAAACGTCATGAGGAATCATTTTTATCTTTTGATGGAAGGAAGAAGACAGTCTGTTTCCACTGGTGGGGGATAGAAGCTAGAGTATGTGATGAAAAAATTAAGTTCTCTGGTATATTCAAGCTCACTTTTTTTATTAAAGTCTATTGAAAACCAGGCTCTATTGTTTTATTGAAGTATTGTGTTAGGAAATGAACACACAAGCAAGCCATTGTACAAGGATGTGTCACAAGCTTTTTATACAGATTCACAGTGATAAATAGATAAAAAGACATTGCTTTTGATCTATACCAGATACTTAGGAAGAATACAAAGTGCAGCTTTTTAATATTATACAGTCTCACCCAGAGGTGTTTCACCAGAAGTCTGGCACATAAACAACTTCTTTTTGAGAACAGAAGTTTCCAAAGCGTGGCAAGCACTGGAATTGCTTCACCCAGATCACTGGGACAGAGCTGTTGGCAGAGGCTCCTTTCAATGTCCATTCCCACCTTCGGAGAGGATGCGTGAGGGCTCTGTGTACTTTGCTGTCATCAAGTAGAAAAGGGCAGGGGCAGGCACCAAGGCAAGCAAAGGCAGGTCCTGCTCAAGCTTATCCAGCTTGGAAATGGAGATGATTCCATAGGCATGAAGTAACCAGTGGCTGAAGAGGACAACGAGCCTTTTCTTCCTCACGAGAAGATCCTTGAAAAACTTGCAAAATAAACACAATATCCTGTCAGCATTCAGCCTGAAATTACCCAGCACCTGAAATTTAAGAGGTGTGACAGGTAGAGCACAAAAACCATGTGAAGCCTCCTGGGTTTGAGCCCTTCCAGCACACACCCAGTTTCTCAGTGCACCATCAGAGGGAATTCTCACATGAGATTCCTCCAGCCAAGAGGGGAAGGGATAAAGGAAGAGGCTTAAATGTGAAATACACCACTGAGAAAAGGCAGGAGACAAAGAGGTCTCTCTCACCCAAGTCTTTTTTACTCTGAGTTTTAACACAGGAAACGTGTTTACCCACCTCCACTTCAGAAGCAGACATGTACACAGCCAGTGTAACCAAAGAGAGCACCAGGATGATGTAAGGGAAGGCATAATCTAAAGGCAAACATGTAACACGTTAGCAGGCAAGAAACGGCATGGCTTATCCTTCAGCAGACTTTTTCCACAGCTCTGAAGCAAACTGAGCTCCCCTAGCTGCCTCTCAGCATGGCACCACACATGCACAGCAGTGAGGGTCAGCCAAGCACAACCCTTCAGCTGCTCCCTCTGAGGTTTTCTGCTATTTCTCAGTGGAGTTACTCAACACACCATGAATTGAAAAAGGCAGATCATGAGAAAAGTAGTCAGGCTGAGTGGGGATTTTGTGGCACCTCTCCAAATGTGGCAAGAATGCTGGAAGCTAAACCAAAAATATCCCATCTCCCCAAATTTACACTGAAATCTATCTCCAAAATCAGACAAACTCTGCCTTAGCAGAAACTGGAACTAGCTGGCTCTGAAGTACTTTCCTCTCACACCCCTCTTTTCCTTTTTTGGGAAAGGGACAGTCTCCAGCAGCACTGGCTGAAGCAAAGCAGTGTTGGTCAGGAGCCTGGTGAGGACAGAGCTCCTAACAAGCACCTTTCCAGGTGAAACTCCTCAACATAACCCTAAACAATATCCTCATTCCCAAAGCAAAAAGTGTCCCTTCCTTCTCTCCCTGAAGTCCTTCCTTAGTGTGCATTTACAGGTGTGTTCAGGGGTATTTTTAGGAGAGAACTCACAGAGGAGGCCTCCTCCCACGGCCTGCAGCACGGTGAGGATGGGGAAGAAGTAGAGAGCTGCATAAATGCTTTTAAATCTGTCAGACCTTCCCAAACCACAGGCAACCTTCTTAACCAGGAGAGGCCGAAGCAGCATCATCAACACGAGACAGAAGGCGTAATAGATAAACACAATGGTGTACCTGGAGGAAAAAAAAAAAAAGGAAAATTCCTTAAAATGTGCAGTTTTCTCATGGAGATTCCGGTCACAACCAAGGAATTTGGGGTTAGTCAGTGAACTCTAAAGACTTTATATGCAAAAGGTTTAAACACAGAATGATGGGCTCACTTTTCCTTAGGGGAAACAGTCAAGATGTTTCCTTTCCAAGGAAAGGAAAGCAAAACCAAAAGAAAATGTTTTAAGCTACATAGTGACAGGATGAGAGGACATAGTCTCAAGCCACACATGGGGAGGTTCAGGTTGGACATCAGGAGGAATTTCTTCACAGAAAGGGTGACCAGACACTGGAATGGGCTGTCCAGGGAGGTGATGGGAGTCACCATCCCTAGAGATGTTTAAGGAAAGACTGGAATTGGCACTCAGTACCATGGTGGTGTTGGGCCATAGGTTGGACTCAATGACCCCAGAGGTCTTTTCCAGCTAAATTGATTGTGTGACAGCCTGGGCTATGCCACTTTCTTTGATCACTCAGAAAGTCACTGAACGTTGCTAAATCCACGTGGCAAAACAGCTCAACACAGCAAAGACTCAGCGCACTGACTGTCACTGACCCCAGCTCTACCCAAACACTTCTGGCAGTCAAGGAGGGGCAGGGGGGCACACTCACAGGGGGTACACGGCCTCGTGGGTGCAGTGCACGGTGGTGATGTAGTCGGGGCTGGGGTTGTAGAGCATGGTGTACCAGTCCGAGAGCTTCTTCACGCGGCACGAGCGGAGGCGCAGGGAGCCCGCGGGGTCGCTGAGCAGCAGCGTCAGCACGGCCGCCGCGCCGCACTCGAGCAGCGCCGTCACGTGCTGCAGCAGCGCGCTGGAGCTGCGGGACAGGACACACCGCACTGCAGCACCCGCACGGAGCTGGGAACACCGCTAGCATGGTGAACATCTTAAATGAACTAAGGGGCTCAGCTAGAAATGCAGCTGGCAAGGACCAGGTGGGACAACTGAACCAGAGCTAGGAGTGACAGGGGATGTATGAAGTGTTGTAAAAGAGCACGAACCGTAAACACCAATAGCTTCTGAGAGCAATCCAACCATGAGGGGAGGCTTGGACTGTGACCAGCAGATCAAAAAGTCCTGTCAGCTGGACATGGGTGGAGAGTTTACATCTTACTGCCTCCCCCCATCAGCCACTGACTCATTTCAAAGCCCACCGACCCAATTAGAGAAGGCAACTGTGCAGCCGTAATAGATATTCAGCTAATTATAATACAAAGCAGGGCAGATAATTAAGACAATTATTATGTATTAGGCATCTTGGATAGCGTATGAGTATGTAAAACCTTTTTAGATAAATAGAGAGCTGGAGTTTGGGACTCCTCAGACATGCTTTGGAAAAGGATTCTGCATGCATCCAGTGCTGTAATAAATAAATAAATATGCCCTCTTTTCAACTTTGATTAGTTGAAGAGTCGTTTGTCAATGCTACACTGCCAGCTCCTGGAAAGAGCAGTGAGGGTAATGCACCACACATCTCAGAAGGGGTAACATTGAGATATAAGCAGAATTTCCAAAGCTTTGTTGAAGATGGTAAATATTCATATATTAAACATTCCCAGTCCTGTATCTTTTCAGTGCTCATAGAATCACAGAATGGTTTGGGTTAGAAGGGGCTTTAAAGACTACCCAGTTCCAACCCCCTGCCATGGACAGGGACAGTTCAGTACACTCCAGAGCCATCACTCCTTAAAAAACTCCAGTCTAACATCTAATGACCACATGCAGCTGTGGATTTAAACCTCTTTTGTACAGAACTTCTCTGATGTGAAGGCCACAGCAGCTCTGCTGTCAGGACCCAAACCCAGAGTACATAGTCCTAAAGAGAAAACTCAAACCCATCCTCTCACTGCACTTGTGCAGGCCTGCTGACACTGACCCAGGAGAGAGGGGATGACACAACTGCTGGGAAACCAAATCCAGCCCAAACTGCCAGATGGACTGGGTCACATTAAAGAGGTACAAACCATGCCCTGGGGGCAGTGACTGGAGAGGGTGCCCTGCAGGGCACTTACATTTGTAAATAAACTCCCTACAGCTGCTATAAACTTTTGTGCAACCATATCAGCTCAATCAACAAGGGTGGATGGGGCTGTGAGCAACCTGCTCTAGTGGGAGGTGTCCCTGCCCACGAGAGAGAACTGGAACTGGATGATCTTCAAGGCTCCCCCAAGCCAAACCAGTCTAGGATTCAAAGATCTGCTGGACAGTTCACTTCAGCATCTCAGACTGATCCCTCATGGATAAAAGATTTCCAGTTTTAAACAACTCATCCAGAGGAAAGGTACACACCTCTTCTTTCCAGAGTACCACTCAATAAAGAACCAGTGCAAGACCAGGGGCAGCATGGCCATGAAGCCGAGGTACAGCCAGTCGTAGCGGTCTGGGGACCCCACACACTCCCGGCAGATTTTGTTGTCATCGGTTCTTTGGCCTCGAGGACACACCTGCAGAGGGCAGAGGCTGCATTCACAATCCCACCAACAGCACATCCCTGCACTTAATGGAGAAACGGCCTGAAGCAGCACAGGGCAAGGCACAGACCGGATTTTCAAAGAGATGAAATAATAACCCCGGTAATTTCTCAACTTACACTTGCTCTCTCTGGCTCTTTTTTTTTTAATATAAACAAGGGTGAAGCACGATTAAAACCCTTCATGCAAGCCTCCATTTTCCTCTCCTGCTGTCACACCACTCCCTTTCATCTCAGCTCCCTTACCAGGCTGCTCACAACCACTGTTCCCTTTGCTCCCTTCCTGGATCTCGCTCTCCCTCAGCACTCCAATAAATCCGGCATGCAGTGACTTATCCCAGCACAGCTCCGCACCCCATCCCGCTCTGTCCCGGCTTTTCCAGCCCCTCCGCTCAGCTGGGCTCAGCCCCAGCCTCCAGCACCTCCTTCGGGGAGCGTGTCACGGAGCAGGCCGTGTTCTCGCCCCGGCAGGCCGGCCCGCAGGGGCTGGGCCGGGGCCGCGCTGCCGCTCCCGGTATCTCCTCACATTTTACCTCCCCGGTTTTTGAGGAGTCGCTTCCTCCGGCCCCGCCTGAGCCATCCCGCACCGGCCCGGGCCTCGCACTCACCCCGCAGTCCCCGTAGGTCTCCACGGAGCCGTTCACCGACAGCACGGTCCTGCCGCAGTACAGCCCGAGGCACGCGGGCTGGATATCCACAGCTGCGGGGAGAGCGCGGGCCGCGTTACCGGGACAGGCACCGAACGCCTGTCCCGGCCCGCTCCAGCCGCTGACAACACCCTCAGCCCCATCTACACCGCCACGCTCACTCCCAGCCCCGTCCCGGTGCCCATCCCGGCCCGTCCTACCGGCGCGGAACATCGCGGTAACCCGGCAACCCCGCTCCTTCCGCCAAGGCACTTCCGCTTCCGCCGCGGGTCGGCTCCACCCGGGAGAGCGGCGGCGGGAGCACGCAAGGGGCGGGGCCCATGGGGGCGGGGCCAGAACGGGGCGTGGTTACCGCTATGGGCGCGGTTACAGGCGGGGCTGCAATTGGTGGGCGTAGCGTGAGCGCGGCCTCAGGCAGGGAAACCCAAACTGGGCGTGGTTTATCGTTTGTAGGCGTGGCCTCTCGGGGGCGTGGCCTGTGGCGCCCCCCGCGGTGCCCTCCCGGTGATGGCGGCGCAGGGCGGCGGTGACAGCGGCGGCGACGGCGGCGGAGCGGGACGGGCGCTGCCGCCGCACTCGCCCTCGGGCGCGGTGCTGCACACCGTGGAGATGCACACGGGCGGCGCATCATCCCGCGGCTGGAGGCGGC
>VWZP01003327.1:229-36205 GCA_013396995.1 Dicaeum eximium | reverse complement strand
GCCCGCCCGGCGCTTGGCTCTTCGGGCAGCGCCTGTGCCTGGCCAGCGCCGCCCTCCACGCCGGGCTGGGCATCGCCGCCACGCTCACCATGGCGCTGCTCTCCTTCGACCGCTACTGTGCCATCGTCCGCCAGCCCCGGCACAAGATGGGCCGGCGCCGCGCCGCGCAGCTGCTGGCCGCGGTCTGGCTGGCCGCCCTGGCGCTGGCCGGGCCCTGGTACGGGCTGGCGGGCGAGGGGCAGCGCGAAGCCCGGCCCGGCGCCTACCGCTGCGTCTACGTGCTGCCCTGGGGCTCCTCGCGGCTCGGGCCGCCCTACGGCGCCGCTCTCATCGTGCTCTGCTACCTCCTGCCCTTCGCCGTCATGTGCTTCTGCCACTTCAACATCTGCCGGGCGGTGCGGCTGGCCGAGAGCCGCGTGCGGCCGCTCACCACCTACGGGCACCTGCTGCGCGCCTACGGCGAGATGCGCACGGCCACCACCGTCCTCATCATGATCGTCTCCATCATCTGCTGCTGGGGCCCCTACTGCATCCTGGGGCTGGCCGCCGCCGCCGGCCGCCTGCCCTTCTCGCCCACCATGGACGCCGTGGCCAGCGGCATGGCCTGGGCCAACGGCGCCATCAACCCGCTCATCTACGCCGCCCGGAACCCCAACATCTCGGTGCTGCTGCGGCGCAGCCGGGAGGGTGGCTACAGGACTAGGAACAACATGGTCGCCTACCTGTCGGTGCCGGGCCGCCCGCCGGAGCCCCGGAGCCGGGCCGAGCGCGTCCGGGAGCGCTACATCAATCGGCACAGCGGCGCGGCGGGCAGCGGCCTGTCCTCCTCCAGCCCGGCCAGCGGGGCTGAGGTGGCCATGTGGGCCTGCAAGACTCCGGCTGTGCTCTTCTGCCGGGATGGACAGCCCGACACCATTTCTGAGGCCACCCTGAAGGCCAAGGCAGGCACCATCGACACCAGCCTCTGAAGGGATGGGGGCCGGGATGGAGGCGTCCGGCCCGGGGCGGAGAAAGTGCTGTGCTGGAGCCCTTTGCAGCCGCAAACTGTGATGGGGCTGTGTTTCCTCTCCTCTGTGTGAGCTCTGGTTCGGTGACCCCATCTGCGAGCAGCAAGAGCTCCACAGGGAAGGGAAATCCCCGTTCCTTTTCAGCGGGCCCGATGCATCAGTGACAGCCCAAGAGCTCAGCTGCTGGAACAGGACAGTGTTTGCTCCAGACCTGCAGAAAGTGCCACTGTGAAGCTCCGAGGCTGACACACCAAAGCAGCCCGAAGTGACTGAATGACTGTGTGAGCTGTTTGTTAAGTGCCAAAAAAGCAGTTGAAAGCTGAGCACTGGCAGCTGGAAGCCGCTCTGAAAACACCACACTGTGAAAACCGCATCATGGCAGGAAAATGTCGCTTTTACCCGTTATATGTGGAAGTGCCAACAGTCATAAAGTCACAGACACTAGGACAGGCTGAAAAAGCGATCTGTTTAATTTTTTTTTTAATTTAAACTCTGCAGGATAACAAGAAAAATAATTATGAAAGGGAAGATATATGATACCGGGAGGGAAGGAAAGGAAGGTAATACCGCAGATGTTGGGATTTCAGCGGCCTTTTTTTTTTTTTTTTTCAGGTACAGTCAGCTTAAAATACTATGAATATGAAAACCATGACTTCCTCAGACAGACTGAAAAAGGTGTGGGTGTAAACTGTGGTGTGCACAAGATGTGTGTTTTCTTTTTGAGCTCATCCAAAGTGTCTCTCATCTCCACAGGCTTTACCATAATTAGAGGAGCTGTGTGAGAGGAGTGTCTGAAAGGAGAGGTAAAGCAATACCACGTGCTCCCATTTGTGCTCTGCAGCATGTAAAAATGTTTATATGCACAGAACAGATATTGTATTGATGGCAACAATCCATTGGAATACAATATTTAAAAACCAGCTGTTGCTGTTGGGAAAAAAAAAGGGAAATAACACCATGGAAGTGGGATTGCACAGCATAAATACAAATTATTTTATCAGTGTAATCTTTTTGTTCAAGGGCCCAAAGCCTTAAATTAATATTTTGAATCTGAAATTAAGATTTGGCCTTCCTTTGTCTTTGCCAGAGTGAAGAGTGAGACAGTTTTTTTCCTTGTACAGGCTATAAAATACAGTATTTTGATTTTACCGGATTTTCCAGCTGTTTGTGACGCAAGTGAACACAGTATCATTATTTTGTGAGACAAGAAATAAATCGTCTTTTATGCAGGAAATGAAAGTGTCTCAGCCTGGCATCATTCTCGGGCCAGCCTTGGGAAGGGAACTCCTGTAAAAAATTGCCAGATGAATGATGGTAGAGAGACCTAATTGTTTGTGAAATTCTAATGCAGCCGGTTTCCATGCTGTGAGCATTACTGGAACTTTCTGATGCTCCTGAAGCCCACAAGGAAAAGATCTGACCCTTGACTACTCAGCACTGCTAATTTGCCCTGCAGCTGCTGGATTTTGCAGGCTGAGCAGTGTTTTCTTGCTGTTTCAGAAAGAAGCTGTGCAGAAAGCCCCCAGCTCTTCACAGGAGCTGTTTGACAGCGAGTGAAGACAGGGGGCTTGTTGGAAGGGCAGGTGTGCCAGAAATTCCTGTCCTGCCTTTCCACAGGAATGCCTGGCTAAGTGTAAATGGAAAGGGCTGGATGTGAAGGATGAGATTGGATTTCACTCTTACCTGGGTAGCTGCAGGTGGTGACAAAGAGATTGGGGGGGATAATTGATCATGCAGAGCATGTGGCTGAAAGCCCCTGGAAAGGGTGCTCCTGCTCCCCTCAGTGCCTGGCTCTGGCCACCTATTGGGTTTTTTTGGTCCCAACAAGTGTGGGAATCCAACCCCCTGGGCCCTTTGGAGGGGGTTCCCACTGCTGAGTTCTTTTCCAAGGATGAAGAACGAGCAGGACTCTCTTTCTGGGTCTTCAGATTTTTGTTTATTCTTAAGTTCCGCACTGTCTGCACACTGGACTCAGCATGTGAGAAGCAAGGCACAAAATGGACCCCAAACACCCAAACCAAGGCCTTTTAAAGCTGTTTAACCCAATTGACTTCTAACACATACTTTGTTTCTACTTTTCTACCAATAACTTCTACTAATCTATACACATAACTGCCACATTACTGCTTACTCTAACCAATAACTTTCTGCCACAAGTACTACAGAAAATGGAGCTGAAGAGGGACAAGAAGGAAGAAGGGACAACACCCAAAACCCTCCATCTTGTGTCCTATTCACTCTCATATTAAAATCCTAAAACCCTAAATTCTTCACCCTGTGATAAACTACCACTACTACATACTATTACCTGTGTGCTCTAACTCATCCCAAAGTCTTGGCAATTTTTCCCAAGGACAAAGGTTAAAAGCAGTGTTCTGCTGAGGGTCAGAGTTTCTTAAAACAAGCAGAGAGACATTCTCTGTGCCCTGGATTCAACAGCCACCTTCCCTGTCCCTTCTGTCCCCACCACCCCAGCTGACTCAGGCACTGAACAGCCTCTGATTCCCTCTTTTTCATACTGGTTTCCTTTCCTGCTGGTTCCATGTCCTGCCCAGTGTACCACAGGCCAGGGAAGCATCTCTGTGGCAGTCAGTCATGGCAAGGGAAGGATTGGGGATGTCAGGACTGGAGGAGCTGCACTGGCAGTGGAAGTGACACAGCTTTCTAGGAGAGTGGTAGTCAAGCTGCTCTAACATAGGCTTCAACACATTTTTAACAAGCTCAGGCTGGTGCATGTTGGCCTTGCATGTGAGGAATTGAATGAGGGCAGCTGGCAGTGGTCTTGGAGGCATCACAAGTCGGCACATTTCTGTGAAAAGCTGACTTGGGCTGTAGCAAGGGGAGATTCTTGACCTGATCCTTTTTGACATGGACCTGCTGCAGCTTCAGTAGAGAGCCAGCTTGTGTTTTAAAGCTGTGCCTGGCCTGTGCTCCTCATAGTCAGAATCATAGAATCATTTCAGTTGGAAAAGGCCTCTCAGGTCACCGAGTCCCAGCAATGCCAAATCTGCCACTAACCCATGTCCCTAAGTGCCACATCTACATGTCTTTTAAATGCCTCCAGGGAGTGTGACTTTACCACTTCCCTAGGCAGCCTGAACCAGCGTTTGGCAACATTTTCTCCCAAAATATTTTTCCTAATATCCAATTTAAACCTCTTGTGGTGTGACTTGAGGCTTTTTCATCTGGTCCTGTTATTTGTTACCTGGGAGAAGAGACCAACCTCACCTGGCTACAACCTCCCTTCAGGTAGTTGTAGAGAGATCCCTTCCAAACCTCCTTTTCTCCTGGCTAAACACTCCCTCAGCCACTCCTCAGATCACAGCACTATTGAACAAGTCAGGTACATAGGTCTCTACAGCCACATTTTTAAAATTATGTTTTAAAAAATACAACCAAATGGTCTCAGCTAAACCACAAACAGCACAAACCACACCAAAGGCTGCAGGCTGCCTGCCAAAACAGCCCTTGAAATGCTGCTGTGTCCCAGCTCTGCTGAAGGTTGCTGCCTCTCACCCCTCACACACACTGGGTGAGGAGGTCTGTCCCTGCACCTCACAATGGCTCCATGTGTTCATCTGGGAGAAAGAAACCAGTGGATTAAGCCACTGTTTAGCTCTGAAAACTCTGCCGTGGTTGCAGCTGCTTGTTCTTGGGTGAGAAAACATTGCAGCAGGTGGCTCCTGGCCAAGCCACCTTGGGACATCCCCCCNTTTGGCAACATTTTCTCCCAAAATATTTTTCCTAATATCCAATTTAAACCTCTTGTGGTGTGACTTGAGGCTTTTTCATCTGGTCCTGTTATTTGTTACCTGGGAGAAGAGACCAACCCCACCTGGCTACAACCTCCCTTCAGGTAGTTGTAGAGAGGTCCCTTCCAAACCTCCTTTTCTCCTGGCTAAACACTCCCTCAGCCACTCCTCAGATCACAGCACTATTGAACAAGTCAGGTACATAGGTCTCTACAGCCACATTTTTAAAATTATGTTTTAAAAAATACAACCAAATGGTCTCAGCTAAACCACAAACAGCACAAACCACACCAAAGGCTGCAGGCTGCCTGCCAAAACAGCCCTTGAAATGCTGCTGTGTCCCAGCTCTGCTGAAGGTTGCTGCCTCTCACCCCTCACACACACTGGGTGAGGAGGTCTGTCCCTGCACCTCACAATGGCTCCATGTGTTCATCTGGGAGAAAGAAACCAGTGGATTAAGCCACTGTTTAGCTCTGAAAACTCTGCCGTGGTTGCAGCTGCTTGTTCTTGGGTGAGAAAACATTGCAGCAGGTGGCTCCTGGCCAAGCCACCTTGGGACATCCCCCCACATCTCCTGCATGCCCATGCTGGTGTCACCCCACTCAGAGATCCCCTTTCTTTGGGCTGAAAAACTCAGAAGGCAGGGAGACACTGATGTTTTAGACACTACAAAACTGGCTCTGAGGCTCCAACCTTCCAGCATTTTCCCTTTTTTCCTCCCTTGAGACAAGCCTGGACAAAGCAAATTGCACAAATCTTATTTGCTGAAGGATATTGGGACATATTTTAGCACACCAAAAACCACGTGGATTATTCTGTGCAGGATATTCAGCATAGGAGAAAGAGGAGTTCAAGTGATTTGAAGGCCAGTTCAGCCCTGGATATCGGAGACAACTTCAGTCAAAGGCAAATTAAAAAAATAATCTTTGGGCTCTTTTGTCTCATGTTGACTTTCCAGCATATTTAAACCCTCAGTTTAAGAGTACCTTACTATTAGGCAAAGATAACGTGCCACTGACTGAACTAATGCCTTAGATCTTAGAAGGAAAACGTGATTAAGCCTTGATGAATGATTTTAGAACGTACTGCTCCAGCTGCATGCAGTGGTAGTTTTCCTGCTGATTTAATCATCAGATTCATTCAAGTAGTTATTTTCCACTCCCTTCCTGATCTGTGGATGAAGCCTCCGTTCAAAGCAAATGCTGTGTGCATAACCTAGGAACTGCGAACAATTAGCAGTCCAATTAGCAGTCCAATTAGCGGTATTTACAAGTGACAGCCATGGGCTGTAGGAGCTGCCATCAATCACCAGAGCTGGGAGAGCTCAGGAGTCCAAAATCGCCCATGGCTGCCTCTTTCAGCACCGGTGCTGATTCCTGCATCCAGCAGATGCCAGCAGAGACCTAAGCAGCCAGCACGGCTGATCCTGAGAAAAACAGAGAAAAGCCTCTCTGTAAATGAGATCCAGCGCTGCCCTCGGAGCTGCTGCTTCCCAAACACCACTCAGGGCAGGGCTTGTGACTGATGCCCAAAGAGCACCCCACCAAAACCCGGTTTGAAAGACAGACTCAACACGTGCTGCTCTGTGGGAAGTTTGTCGTACAGGCTGCAATGGGTAATTTGGAAAGCACATCAGAAAAGTGGAGTTTTGTGCATGCAGGCCATGCTGCAAACCTGCAGCCTGGAGGGTTGGTGAGATCAGTCCCAGTGCTGGCAGTGCTTTGTTCAGCAGCACAGCTGCCTCTGCCCTCTGGAAGCTTTTGTATTTTCACATGATGACTCTGATTATTAATAATAAATGGGTGCACATCTAGATCTGCTTGCAAAGCATTACAGAGCCACAAAGAAAGTGCTAGAAAGAAAAGGTCCCGAGTCCTCCAGGAGGAATAACCCACAATAAGATCCAGTCCTGGGGGACCTCATGCCCAGCTGCACGGCGCTGCTTTGCTGCTGCATGACCAGTGGGGCGAGTCCCTGTGGCTCCACTGGGGCTGAGTGTGGCAGGACAAGGGCAGCCCTCCCTCCTATGGCATGGCCAGCCCTCCTGCTGTCCCCAGTTTGCTGAGGAGTGATGGTTTTCAGTGCCATGCTGCTGGCAGGCCACTGCCTGAGTGCTGAAGCATCTACACCACCAACAGACAAAGTGCTTGGGCAGCAGCTCAGCATTTTTAGGTATTTTTTCCCTAGGAAATCACCACTGGAAGGAGCAGGAGGAAGAGTGACATGGAGAGAGACAGACCATGAATCCCTGTCAGTGGCATGAAATGGATGAGTCACAGGGGAATCTGTCCTGGATTGTTAAAATAAAATATTCTATTTGCCATCTGATAAAGATGGGGTTGTTATCTGGGCAGGTTTCCCTTATCTCTTCACAAACAATACCTCCCCTGGGAAGACATTTTTTGTTAATGGGCCATTGAGTGCCTCCACATGACTGATAAGATTACATTATTCCCATTGTGAGGTGCTCTGCCCAGGGGGAGGGGCCAAGCATTTCTACTGGGATAAAAAGAGACACTTTTAAAAATGAAGACAGCCTGGATTCTCCACTGGATCTCCAGAGGAAAACCAGACCCGTCTGCCTACACTCTTCTCTGCTGGACTGTTGTTTTGACAGAGCCGTGGCACCCACTCTAAGAGAACTGCAGCCACTGCTCGACTGGACTGTTATCCACACCCTGCCCCAGGGTGGCAGGTCATATCTTGACTCTGTCAAGGTTTTTGTTTGTTTGCTTCTTTCTTTCTTTCTTTCTTTCTTTTATTGTTTGCTGGTACTAGTACCTTTGTTTCCTTTTGGTTTTTTTTTTTCCTAGTAAAAGAACTGTTATTCCTATCCCCATATTTTTTTGCCTGAGAGTGTTTTAATTTCAGGAGCTGGTGGTGATTTGGAGGGAGGGGGGTTGTGTTTTTTCTTCCTTAGCAGACACCTGTCTTTTTAAACCAAGACAGAATCAAAGTGGAAGAGCAGAAACCCCAGGGCACAGCACCAAGGCCTGCAGTAATCTGTCTGGGGAGCTGTGGATGATCTCAGCCAAGAACATCCCAGGAGGCTGTGACAGAAGGAATTTAACAAGGGGGGCTGTTTGCTGGGGCTGTTTGTACTCGGTGGCAGAGCACACCAATGTGCCCACAGGCTCCTGGGGTGATATAAGAGATGAGTAGGATCCAGCTGTGATTCAGCAGAAGAAGTAAATTCACCCTGAGAGGAACTGCTTGTTATTTGTGTTATTTCTTGACCTGCTGGCACTGAGCTCCTCCAGGTTCAGCTGGTTTCACAAAAGCAAGCACTGCCAGAAGCCCACAAAACCAACTGGGGAGCAATTTCCGAGTACTTGGGATTCTTAATTTTATACATCCATTATTCTCACCTTTATTTTTAGTATTACCTGTTGCATAGTCAGTTCAGAAGCTAAGGGAACATCGAAAGGTAATCATAAAGGTAACAAAGTTTTTTTTAAAAGCCAGAGGATTCTGCCTTTCCTCAGGGGCCTTTTATTGTGTGCACTGAAGAGTTAAAGGTATTTGCAAACCACAGTGCTCCACACATTTGCTTTCCCTTCAGACATGGGGACATCTCCTTGCCACCATAAAGAAAAGCAGAAAGATGCAGCCATGATGACTTTGGGGAAATCACTTAGGAAAATGATAGTCCTCAGTTCCTGGGATGGAGACTGGGAGAGAACAAGTGCTGATCAGCCTCCCACATCTGGAGGAACATCCATGTTTCTCCCAGAGGCCAGAGCAAGCCTGGCTGAAGGCAGCAGGGACATCTCCTGCTTCTGCCAGCAGCTCCAATGCAGAGGCTTCAACACTTTGGGTGGTGCTTGGGGGCTTGGCCAGAGGGATCCACTGAGGGATTCGCAGTCAGAGCAGGTGAAAATTGTGCCCATGCTGGGGCTGCACATGGACACCAGGTTGGCTCCTGTGTGGGGTTATGGAAAACACCAGGCAGGCTAGCCCAGCCCTCCTTGCTCCATGGGAGAGCAGCTGGGGGTGCTGGTGCTTCAAAACCCCTGTGGATGGGCCCTACAAATTAACACACCCCCCCAGGCTCATCTACCCTCAGAGTAGATGTGGACAAAACCAGCAAAATAAATTTCTCCGAAATTCATCTCGCCCTCTCAGCAATTCCCGCACGACCCCGTAAATGTAATTTGCTTACCTGATTTAGCAACATACTCTGAATTAATCTCAGCATCAGGGATAAAAAAATGCTCTGAATAATCAGGTCACTTATTTTTTCCAGTGGAATCTAATGTGCTGCAGCACTTGTGCCTGATCTGTGCCTGTGGCTTCTGTGCTCAGTCTGGTGCATTTTACAGAACATTTGGTAATACAGCATCCCTGAGGTCATGTCAAGTTCTGAATACAGCATCTGAATTGTGGAGTCTTTACAGAAAATGGAACTCAAATGGTGATTGCCTCCTGCTATTAAATTGGAAAGATTTGCCATAGAAACTCTTGCCTGAGTGCTTCTCACAGATTTCATAGTAAAAAGGGGTTTAGGCAATGATCAGGAGCTGGGCAAAGCACAAAACTGAGATTTCCTTACTTTTCCTTGAGCCCAGGGGATGCTCTGCACAGAGCCTGGCAAAGTAAAGCCATGTCAAAGTACAAAGGCACAAATTCAAGCAGATGGAAAAGTTTCTGGTACCCCTGAGCACCCAAAGCTCAGGTAAAGCTGGGGGCAGTGTCCCAGCCCAGCTTACAGCAGGGTCCTGGCATGCCCTGGGGATACTGTAGTGGAGTGGGGTATTCTGTGGTAATTTCAAAAGCCATGGAAGTAGGTTCAGATGACCCATGAAACTGTTTTGAGTTAGTTTATCTTACACACACGTGCATTTTTGGTGCCTGTACGTGCATACACTGTGCATTGACCTGAAGGTTGGGCATTGCCAAAAGTCAGAGAAGCCACAGGCTGTGACCTTCAGCTATTTGACTCAAATTACAATGGAGAGAATTAAAATTAGCCCTCCTCAACCATGCTGGGGGAAACTTACATAGAAAATTTAGCATGAGGACTTTTCAGACCGCAGTAGAGATCACAGAGGAAAACAAGAAGCAGAACTGATTTTGTACTCAACAGCTCTAAAATGCTGAAGGTGGAAGTGCCAGCAGATGGCTCCTTCCTCAGCTTTTGTTGAGGCTCCCGTGGGGCCCGGCAGCGTGGGATCTCTCCCTGGCTTACCTGCACACTCTCATCAAGCCTGGTTTAAGGCTAAAAAGTGACACAAAATGCTCAGAGGTTTTGGGTCAGAGCACTCCCGATTCAAATGGAGAACCCTCCTTTTCACATGGACCCTGAACAATGCCAGGGAGAGAGCTGCAGGGAGATGTCTGCAGGATTTGCTGCAGGAGATGGAGTGGAGATAGGGCTCATCCCCACCCTCCTGCATCCATCACCTTTGGTCCTCTTGGCCTCTCCTGTCTCCCCCAGAAGCAAAGCTCAAAGAATGTTTTCACCCAAAGCACAGGCTGGTGAAATAACCAGCTTTTATGGGAGTTGAGAATCATAGAACTCTTTGGAATCACAGAATCATTAAATTGGAAAAGATTTCTAAGATAATTGAGTCCAACCATTCCCCCCACACTGCCAATCTCACCATTAACCACATCCCCAAGAACAATATCTATGCTTTTAGGTACCTCCAGGGATGGTGGCTCCACCACTGCCCTGAGCAGCCTGTTCCAATGTTTGGTAACTCTTTGGACAAAGAACTTTTCTCTACTATCAGATCTAAACCTGCCCTGGCATAACTCGAGGCTGTTTTCTCTTGTTCTGTTGTTTGTTACCTGGGAGAAGAGATCAACCCCACCTGGCTCCACCCTTCTGCCAGGGAGTTGTAGAGAGTGAGAAGCTCCCCCCTGAGCCTCCTTTTCTCCAGGCTGAGCCCCTCCTCCAGCTCTCCCAGTTACTCCTCATCAGATTTGTGCCTGTTCCTGTGGCAGTCCAGCAGTGCCTGCCCTGCAGAAGGACCACAGATTTGATCAGGCTGTGTGATAGTGATGATGGCATTGTGCAGTTTTACCCCAGAACATCTGCCTGAGGTGTGACACGGGGGCAGTGGCAGTGGGGACAGCTCCCACAGCACAGGTGGGAGCAGAACTGGCAACATCCCTGCTTTGCTTACCTTTTCCCGAGGGCCTCCAGCAGGGATATCAAAGTCTGACAGGTCCATTGGGCCCCTTTTTTTTGGGATTAAATAAATAGTCTAGAAGTCAGCAGCTCTTGCCAGTGGCACAGAGTGGCTGTCACGGGACGGGAGCCGGGTGTGCCTCCCCATCTCGCCGTGCCTGCCCTACTTTCTGAGCCAAGCTCTGCATGCGGTGCTGCAACGCTGCCGTGCCTGCACCAGGCCATTGCCACGAGCCCTTGACTCACCTTTTCCAGGCTGAGTGCGGGAGGTGACACCTGACACTCCTTGTCCCTTCGGCAGCAGGGAAAGCTGCAGGGCTGGAGCACAGCACAGTCAGGGCTGGCTCAGCAGGTTTGGTGCCACCAACACGGGTGGCCCCATGGGACAATTCCTCCGGGAGCGCCGTGCCCGGCAGCTTCCCTGGCACCAGCGGGTCTGGGCAGGTTTGGATCATCCAGCACACAGGGATGTGCTGGCTCATGGCTCTAAGTGGAGGGAACAGCCAGGATTTGGGGCACAGGAGGCGTTTTTCAGGTGAAAACCCAGACAATCAGGACATCAGTGGACATGGGCTCAGACAGCACAGGTGTGCCCCTCCAGTACAGTGCCCACCCTGGCCCCCTTAACCCTGGGATGACAAACATTGTATCTGAAATCTGTATTCTTAAACTATAGATGCTGCTGATCCAGCCATGTGGAAGGGTTTGAAGTCGAGGAAGTTTGAAAGTTATTAGGATATTTTTTCCCATCAAGTATCTTGGTTGAATAAAAAGCTGTGTCCTGACCTCGCTCACATCTCCTGGGGACCGTCCTGTGTCACACAATGGCGTGGCCCAGGAAAGCTGCAATCTGCCATAAACTGGAATTTCAGGTCCTCGTTGGTTTGTGGGGTTTGGCCAGCTTGTTCACATCTATTTATGGATGAACCCAGCCCAGCCCTATGCTGGGCACACGGGGATTTATGATGGGAAGAGCAGCTGAAGCCGTTCCTGTTTTCCTTGGATCCTATCACAGCCCTGGGCTGCTTTCCCATGGCATCACCAGCCCACGACTGCCAGGGTGGTGATGGAATTTGTGCTCCCTGCCAGCCCCAATCCAAAAGGGGAAGCCCATGGGCCACTGGCACAGGCAGTGGGGTCTGGGGGTGTCTTTGGGTGCTGCAAAAATCACTTGAGAGCGTTGGAAAAAGAAAGCAACACAAAGCCTGGATGGAAAGGTGTGTGGGAAAGGAAAAGGTGAGCAGGAATAAGCCAGGAGGGGTTTGGGCTACTGCCAAGGAAACATCACTAGGTAGGCTTGCTAAAGGCACAGTGGCCAGCCCAGCCAGCACTTCTGGAAAAAGGGACAGAATCCAATCCCATGATGCAAAACTGGCTGCTGCCCCAATGCAGGATCCTGGAAAAGCCCCAGGGGGCTTTTGGAAAAATTCCCACTAAGGTGGGGACAGGCACCAGCAACAACAAAACAAGGAGAAATGAATGGGTTCACCAACTGGAGGCATTTCAGAACCTACACATGGGTGACAATGAGGATGCTGCAATCCCAGAAGGTGGAAAAACCCCAATTTCCTAAAACCGAGCACTCAGAGCAAGGGTGAAGGGATTATCACCTGACCCCAGAAATGCCTGCAAACACACCTGAAAAAGAGCAACCCTCAGAGAGCCTCTTTTTCAACACCTGCCTCAATTCCTGATTATCCCCTTTTATCCCCCTAAAAAATAACTCACGCCTCTGCCGTGTACACTCACCGAAATTGTTTTGCTTTATTGCATATTGCCATCTTAGAAAATGTACAGTCTCATAACATTACACAGCATTTCCCACTAGCTAGAACTACTAACATCCTTGCACCTAACAGACTACCTTAGTCACTACGAAGCTAATAAGGTCGAAGACATAAACTTTTGTTTACAAATTATTATGGATTTTTTTTGTTGTTTTGTTTTTGGCATTATTAAAAAAAAATCATCTTTAAAATACACACCCAAGAGAAAAGAGTGGCTACTTACACCAGCACCAATCTAAAAGTAGTTTTCGACAATGGCACATGGAATTACCTGCACACAGCCTTTGTATTTATTTATAGAGATATAATATTTTTTCTTTTTTTCTATTTTTTTTTGAAAGAAAACAAAGAAATGGCAAAGTCAGCCTGATAATCAGGCTGTTGTAAAACAATTTAAAAAACAACAACAACCCAAGAGGTTTGGAAGGGCAAGAGGAAATCTGTCAGGAAAGGTCCTGATGTGGCACTGGGGTTGCAGAGGCAGGAGCCAGGGTGGGTGCTGGCACCCAGGGACCCCGGGAGGAGATCACCCTTTCTGACCCCCACCACCTGTCCAATTAATTAAACACATGTGACCAACCATTCCTTAAACCATCAGAAGCCAAACATTTTTTTTTAACCTTTTTTTTTTTCCTTCTTATTTTATATATTTTCAATTCCCCCCTCCCATAGTCCATTCCCTCAATTTTATCAGCCCCATTTTTTTCAGCCATAAATAAAAAATATAAATAGAGGCACTTTAGTTAAGGAATAGTATTATCATTACCTTTTGTCTTTATTTCCCCCTCCTTCTTAAAGCAAAGTGCTTAACTCCACCTTTGAACATAATCTGCAGGTTTTGCAACTGCTTGGCTATGAGGTGCTGGACCTTATTTTTTGCACTTACCTGCTTTATTTATTACTGCTTTAAATGCTACTCAGAAAGTATTTTTTTTCATTTTTCTTTTTTTTTTTCTTTTTTTTAAATCTACAGTGCGTTAAACGTTGCAATGAAGAAAAGAACAAAATGGTAAAACCACAGCTCTTGACAACTCTGCTTCGAGAGAGATTTCACAGCTTTCACTCAGCACACAGACCCTGTGGCCTTCAGGTGCTTAGAACCATATTTTTTTTTATACAAATTAGTTTAAACAGCACTTTTGCTATACAGTACATATAGTTAACTGACATCCCATACCCCACCAGTAATACCGATTATCTGACAAAAAAAAAAAGAACAACCAACCTTATTTCAAATAGTGTTAATATCTAGTGCAACAGGGACAAACTCATCTCTCCACAGGAAAAAGAACAAACAAACGAAAAAAAAAAAAGAGCACAAAAGTATTGGTGGTATAAAAAGGTTTTGTTTTGCTTTCTTAAAAAACATACCACAAATAAATAAAAGTAAAAAGTAACAGTCCTCTATATACTCAGCATAATTTAAGAATAGAAATGTTAATATGTTAATGGTGGTTATTTTTTATTCTCCAATTCTTAATTTTCTAAACCCTTAAATTATTACTCCCTGAGAGCTCTGAATTACTTTTATTATTGGTTTTTTTTTTTTGTCTTTTTTTTTTTTTGGACTGACATTTGACAGGTAGTTCTGCTTACAAATTTGCAATGACAATGAACAGCAAACCAGTCAAAAAAGGACTTGGCTAAGAGACGAGTGTTTCTTGGCATCGCTGCTTCTGTGTGTCCGAGAAAGAAAAAGGAAAAGGTGGGTGAAAGCTGGTGGGTTTTACCCCAACCCCTTTGCATTTCAAAGACCTTTGGTCCTGACCCACCTTGACAGAGGATACAGTTTGTCCCATTGAACAGAAAGCAAGAACAAAAGTTACAACGCAAAAGTTTATGCTCTTCGTCTCCTCCGAGAACCGAACCTTTCCCACCACTTGGGCCAGAAAACGTGGCAAAAGTATAAATACATCAGTGTGGCGTTACAGCGAGAAGCACTTTGGGGTAAAGTTTGTCCTTTAGCAAGGTGGCAGCAGGAGGAAAAAGAGCATTTCCCAAGGATGACGGGAAGAGCATCGCCGGGAACAGCGCGGCGCCGAGCTCGGGAACCGGCGCGAACGCACAGATCTGAGAGGTTCTCAGAATAATCACAACAATGAGCGAAAACAAACAAACAAACAAACAACGGATTAAAGTTCAGTCAACTTTGCTTTTTTTTTGTTTTTTTTCCTTTTCTTCTTTAAAACCGCTCGGCTTGTGTGCAAGGCGTCCCCTGCAAATGGCCCGGAGGGTTCTGAGCAGGAGAGCAGCAGGAGGCAGCTTCCCCTCCTCCAAAGGTTGGCTTTGGGACCACGGGGACAACCGGCGGCTTGGGCTTGGGTCCTCTCTTGCTCCACAGACGTGGCATTGTGCTTGTGCATGGGGAGAACTACTTTTTGGAGTGGGGAGGAGGCAGTGCTGGCACTCAGCAAGGCGAGCTGCCCACAGACCTCCCTCCACACCCCCTGACCCGACTATATACACAGTATCTACACACACACACTCGCCCGCGGGGACGGAGAGCGTGCCACTGTTCCGCTTCCAATCGCAAGGCAGTGTCATGGAAACAAAAATAAAACCAAACCAAAATCCACAGCCACTTCAGAACGACTGACCCGCGTGTCTCTTGCTGGGCTTTGCTGCCAGTTTGTTTCTCAGAAGTTGAGCTTGGTGACGGGCCTCTCGCGCCCGCTCTCCGCCAGCTGGTTGGTGATGCGCTTGCGGTTGCGCTTCAGCTTGGTCAGGTCCTTGTCGAAGACCTCGCCCGAGCGCAGGGCCGACACCAGGTCATCGAACTCGCCGCTCTCCTCCCCGCTCTCCTTCGCCTTCCTCGCCTTGCGCTCCCGCTCCCGCTGCTCCTTCAGCTGCACGTCGTGGTGGTGGGGGGAAACAAACCATCTCAGTCTCACACGGGTGGTTGTGGGGTGCCCAACACACGCACGGTGATCCCCAAACTCGTGGAACAGGGGTGGTTTCCCACCCCAGTGCTCAGCACATGAGAGCTGGTCGGGGTTATTGACAGACCACATCCCTGGAAGTGCTCCAAGGGCAGGTTGGACAGGGCTTGGAGCAACCTTGTCTAGTGGAAGGTGTCCAAGCCCACAGTGAGGGGGTTGGAACTAGAACTAGGTCACTTCCAATCCAAACCATTCTATTATTCTGAGGTTCTATGATAAAACCCATGGGTTGAGGGTCACAGCCCCATGGGTCACAGCAGCCAACAGACAGCACCTGCTCTGCTGCACATTTCAGCTGCAAGACCTCCCCAACCCAAGGTCATTAATCAAGTAATCAAAAGTGAAAAGCCATTGGGTCTAAGACCGCAGAAGCTCCCTTCCCAGTCTTCAGTGCTGCCTGTGCCATCCTGACCACCATCATAACATGGCTGCCACTCCCAGATGCCCTGGAGGTGCTGCCAGACTCGTTGGTGTGTGCTCACCTGTGCCTCCATGCGTGCCCGGCGCTCCTCCTCCTCCTTCCTCTTCCTCATGTTCTCGTTCTCCTGCTTGGCCTCGGTCACAGCTTGAAGGAACTGGTCAAAGATGCCAAAGAATTCGTCAGGCTGCATTTTGTCTGTGTCTTCTCCAAAGTGCTTCACAGCCTTGGAAAACTGTAGGAGACAAGACAGGGGTGCATCAGTCTTGGATAAATCCACTGGACTGGTGCAACTTTCAACCTGATGGAGCAGAGTGAAACACTTCCAGCAGCCATAGCACACAGCAGGGCTTGGCCCCATCAAGCCTTGATTTAAACCTGAAATAAATCACCTGATATGTTACCTGTTGCCCTGCAAGACCTGGATCACTATCAAGCCCCCTCTCCCCATCTTGCCTCTGGCTCTGCTGAGCCTCCCCTGCCCCAGCTCCACTTTATTAACTAAGTAGCAGTAAAAACAAGGAAGCAAAATATTGTGGGACTGAAGACATAAAACTAATAGTAAACACGGCAGGGGAAGGGAAACTTGCACTTTTAAGTTTCTCTTTGAAGTATTTTTGGGGTATTATTTATCACTGCCACATGCTCTGCTATTGAAACCAAATGTGTTGGTGAAACTTCTAAAAGAGATTTCTGCCCAGGCTCAGGCACAGCCCTGGGCAGGGAAATTGGGAGTTTTCCGGCCTCTTGTGCTGTTTGCACACCATTAACGTGAGGGAGTCGAATGAGGCTGTAGCAGAGGTCAGGACAGGACAGCCACGATCTGCCAAAGTCCCCAAGCAGCCCTCGAGTTGTCCTTGGGACTGACACTCTTTGTTCTCACTTCCAGTCTGAAGGAGACTCTTTGTGCAGAGCAAATTTGTTAAAATTGTGAAGGCACATTCTGGAGATAAGCACGCTTAAAAGAAAAGAAAAACAAAATCAAAGCACCAACAGATTTATTAGTTGCTTTGATATTGCAGGGTAGACCAAGAGGAACATTTTTAAAGCCTGCCTGTATGATTTAGTTTTATTTGCAGGGGTGCCCCATGCTCTTCAAAAGACATTTTGTGCATTTTTATTTCTTTGTTTACTTAAGAGACTTAACACTTCAAGATGCAGGGAGGAATCTGAGAAGTGGCACTATATAAGTCAATATAATTGAGGTTAATCTTGATGATTTTAATCAAGATATTAAAATTCTCTGCCATGTTACAAGAGATTCTGGTGGGGGAGGAAAGGCTGAAAATGTTCTCCTCATGTGATATAAAGTTTATAAAAAGGGGATGTTTCTGCTTTCCGAAGAGAAAACAGGAACACAACTTGAATCTGGGCACGTGTTTGAAAAGCAAAGAGCTGGAGCACTCCACATATCCCATCTCTTCCAACAACCATGGAAAATTGCTGCAGAGTGGGTTTCCACAGATGCTGGGGACCATGACCAGACCTTCTCCTCCAGATTCAGGCAAGTCAGCAGAAGATTACACAGTTTGCAGAACATTTGTCACCAGCCCTAACTCACTGCAGGCAATATCTCTGCCAGGTTACCTTCAGCAGGCCAAAGGGTGGCCTGGGTTAGCCATGGCCTCAGGGAAGTCCATCACAATGCCCAAGCACGGGTCAGAAGGACAGTGCCAACCACACAATGGGTACAGCCAGGGAGAAGGAGGTGAGGCTGAAAAGCTGCTCACATCTCAAGGACACTGGTGGCCTTACCAGCTCTTTTGCTTCTGTCAGGAGATCTTCCACATCCGAGAAGCTGAAGCTGGCCAATGTGATGAACTGGCTGACCACAGATACAAACTTGTCACCTGCTTGCTGAACCTGAGACTTCTGGAAGTCCAACTCCTTTGGGGGGAAAAAAAAAAAGGTAAATCTGATCAGGCCCTGGCTGATGAGGGACACAAATACCATTGGCCTCTGGTAGTGTCATTGGGAGTGGGCCTGAATCAGTACCAGGGGTCCTGCCAGCACCACCACTGCTGCTCCCCCCTGCCATGCATGGCACCCTGGATCACACTGCCTGAAGTAAGCTTTTAAGCCAAATCCTGTGGGAAAGCATATGGGAGCAGGGTAATTCAGCAAGACAGTGAGTCCTTTGGGATACCTCCACCATTTCATCACCACTCCAGCTGTGCTGCAGAAGTGCTCCCCAACCCTCAGTGGATTTAGAGCCAAGGGGAGACTCCTCTACACATCACAGGTCCTCCTTGGGCATCATCACCAGGCTTACTCAGCCTCCCTCAGTGAATTAGACATAAACCATGCATGTGCCCAAACACACATGGTAACCTCAGTGCCAAAACAGCCCTGGGAGGACGGGCACACACACAGGGCAGGAAGGAAAGGCAAACAGATCTCCAGGATGTGATACAAAAGCAGCTTCACTGGGAGCTCCCTGGCCAGCTCCCCAAGGAGGGATGCAGTGCTGCTTGGAGCCCGGCTGGACTGCACTTGATTTAAATAATACTTACAGTCTCCACTGCTCTCAGGCCGCTTCTCAGAGTGTTTATTTCTTTCTCCAGCTCAGTCATGCTGTTGGAAATAGCAAGATGTTAATTTTCATCTTTTCCCAGCAAAACCTACAGCTCTCTGACCAACCTGACCATGGTTTTCCCACTGAAAAGATCCCAACCCTGCCCACATTGCCTCCTTTTTGCAGATCAGCGTGTCTCAAGCAGCAAATCAGGCTGACAGCCTCTTAGCTGGGACTATCTCAAAGTGGCTGCAGCTGCTTGTTTCAAAGCAAAACTCTTTTCTGTATTTTTAATCAAGGGGACTGTGCAGGTTCAGCAAGCTCAGCAGCCTCCAGCCCTCTCCAAGTGGAAGGATGGCTCAGGAGAGGGCCTTGCTGGACACAGATTTCTCTTCAGGTCCAGCAGCAGCTGGGATCATTGTCCCAGTGCACAGAGGACAGTTACTGAGGGTACCACGGCCGGGTGCACACCAGGCAAAGCATCCTCCCGAGGAGCAGCGAGGCCTTCACCACGGGAGACAGCCCAAATATAGAGAAATAAAAATAAATCACCACGTCTGGCACTGGCTTTGTTTACACAAGGCTCAAGCCCCCGATGAGCTTCAAATTCAAGTGATTATGGGTTTCTACCACTGTGTCTGAGGGGAAGCTTTCTCACAAAGCCTCGGTGACCACAGGCTTGATGCCTTTCCAGGGGTGTCTGTGAGAGGGCTGGGGTCCCTGGAAATGCTGATGCTGGGTCATGGGGCAAGCATTCCTGGCAGGTTTAGTCTGGGAAAATGCAGTTTTGGGAGCCCTGTGCTCCAGCAGTTCATTACTAGTGGTGGGATTGACAGAGGCGGCAATTTCTGCTTCACAGCTGCAGCACTGGGGGGAATTCAGGGTTTTCCAGAGCTTTAGAAACCTTTTGGTTTCGCTCTAGATTGGAGCAAACCCAAATGTTACATATGGTGTCCAGTTTAGAGTGAAATGATAAAATTTAGGGGGGTAGAGGAACTCTCTGTGCAGGCGTTTTCTTTCCCATACGTGTGTCTGTGCAGCAGCTGCAGATCAGGAGCATGGGAAAGCCAGAGTCTCCACATGGAGCATGTCCTGCTCAGCCATGCCCTCAGCTGATGCCTACAAACTGAGCACCACACACCCACAGAGCCATGGAATATCCTAGGCTGGGAGGGACTGACAAGATCTCCAAGTCCAACTCCTGGCCCTGTACAGGACAGCCCCAAGAATTCCACCCTGTGCCTGAGAGCACTGTCCAAATGCTTCTGGAGCTCTGTCAGGTTTGGTGCTGTGACCACTGTCCTGGGGGAACCTGTCCCAGTGCCCAAGCACCCTCTGGCAGAAGAACACTCTTTCCTGCATGCCAAGATTTGTCCTGTCACTGTGCACAACCCCAATGGCTGGTGATTATTTTACATTTTATACATGAGGATCCTTGTTTTGTCCAGTACACATCTTCCCTGCGAACCCACCACTGCTACAAGAGACCTTTGAAGCTTGGAAGACCCTTGAGCCACTGTAAACTCTATGTAGATTTCACAGCATTACAAAATGGTACGGGATGGAAGAGACCTCAAAGCCCATCTAGTTCCAACCCTGCTGCCATGGGACACATTCCACTATCCCAGGTTGCTCCAAGCCCCATCCAAGCTGGCCTGGAACACTTCCAAGGAGGGGGCATCCACAACTTCTCTGGGTAACCTGTTTTAACTGTACCCTCTCTGAAGAGGTGCCGTTTCAGCCCCTTTTCATGTGCACAGCTAACACAAATGGCTGCAGAACCTTGTGATCTTTGCTGTTCACATCCCTGAAGCATCAAAGCCCATAAGCTCCTGCTGGAGTTTAAAACCAAAACAGAGCCTCACTGATTTCAGAGGTACTTCAGCACATACTTGAGGACTTTGCAGGACAACAGCAGATTCCTCCTGAACTTAAAGGCTGAGGCTGCATTTAAGGGCTCTGCTGAACTGGGGCAGGCTGCTCCCAGCAGGTCACTGGGCAGGGTTCAAAAGCTGGGTGCAAACCAGAAACTCCATGTTGGTAGAACAAGAGGCAGGCAGGACCTGGATGCAGGTGAGTCCCTCACACAGCTGCCTGGTCCTGCCCATGCTGCAGGCAGAGCCTCCCTGGCACATGAAGATAAACAGCTGCCCTTTATCTGCAGCCACACCGCAACCACTTCCTCCCAGATTACTTAATGCACCATTAGAAATTAATTAAATGCTTTTGTGGTGAGATAACAACAGGAAGCGGCTGCTCCAAGCAGCTCTCCTCCCCCAAGCTCAGAAGTTTAGAGCCTTTGCTGCAAGGGCTGTGATTTAAAGCTGCCAGGTGATGTTTGCTTCTGAGTCCTGGGCTGCTCTGGGCCAGCGTGGCCACGGCATGGGATACAGCCCAGCAGCCAGGATCTGGCCAGGAGGGTGAAGTGACATGGAAAAGCAGGCTGAAATGAGGGGAAAGGTACTCCCAATGCTGCCTAAGCACCACCTCAACCCCTGCTTACTTGACTTTGGCTGCCTGTGGGATGTCTCGCAGCTCCTCGTGCAGCTGGAGGACTTTGGGGTATTTCTTTTCCACAACAGTGATGAGATAGTGCAGCAGGGTGATGTTTCTAGGAGAGAGGAGCAGAGAGGTCAGTGTGGCAGCATGCTGGGGAGCCCATTGTTCAGTCAAACACCTGGTTAAACCCCAACCCTAGTAATGAACTATTTAAGGACTTCTGCAAGGATGCTGCTTGATGCCTGTCTGGGGACATGGGATGGGTCTGTCCCATGCACAGCTACAGGGCAGAGCAGCCTGGTCCCTGCAAGCAAGGGCTGTCCACAGGAAGATCCCAGGGGAGATGACTTGAGTGTCACTGCTCTTGTCCTCCACTGTCTTTACTGATGGATGAGACCAGGCAGGTTTGAGACCTGACCCAGCTCCTCTTGCTCTGTCAACAGAGCTCAGCAGGGCAGAGCAAACCACACAATGGCTGCACCAGCATGGGAGAGTGGCAGAGGAAGTTCCCGTGGAGAAAAGCCCCTGGAAACCCTTTCTCTGGCTCTTGGCATCTTCAAAGGGGTTAAAAAGCATTTGGAAGATGATCCTTCTAATCAGCCTTGGCTGCTGTTTAGCCAGCCCAGGAAGGAAAAGCCTCATCAATCGCTGTGCTGATCTGCAGCTTGGCTTCCCTTGAAAGCTGTCCTGCTCAAAAAAATGCAGTCACATCACTGGATATGCCAAATTGGGCAGCAGGACGAGGGGATTGTTCCCACCTACCCATGTTCCAGAGGTCATGCTAATGACCCCTGCATTACCCCAAAACCCCTGGGGCCCGTGGATGCTACCAAGGATAAGGGCAGGGGCTGCTCACTTGTCAATGCTGGACTTGGTGTCCGCAATCTTGTTGAGGCTGGAGATCTTAAACCCGAAGGCATTGCCCCTCTGGCCCTTGTTCATGTAGTTCCCAAAGGCCAGGACCACCTCCAGGAGCTGCTGGAGACTGCTGCTCTGCAGGACTGCCTTAGAGCCAGCACGGATGGCTGAAAGCAGAGAGGGGTGGGACATTACCCCCTGCCACAACAGCGCACCAGCAACCCCTTCAGTACCCCAAAGAGTGACCACCAACCCCTTCCCTTCCCTTCCCTTCCCTTCCCTTCCCTTCCCTTCCCATCACTGCCTGGCACAGAGGATGCTCCTCCTGGGAGTGATCCCTGTGCTAGCACAAAGTCCCTTAGCAGGACTGGTCACTTGCCTTCCACTTTGGGTTTCACCTCTGCAACTCTCTCTGCAAACTTCTTCTTGAAGTAGAGGGACTGCAGCCTTTGCTGATAATGGTTTATCCTGGAGGACAAAGAGGAGGAGCAGGCTGAGCTTTGCTTGCTCCAGGCAGAGCTCTGCTGCTCCACTGCTCACAGCTGTGCTCACAAAGCACCTGAGCCAGGGTGATTAAAAAATAATGACCCCTTTTCTCCCTGAAACTGTGCTGGGATGGGAAAAAAATGACAACTGAGGCTACAGCTGTCCTGGGGTGGATCCCCGTGGGTTCTTAAGCACGTGCTTAAGCCTATCCCCTTAACTCAGCAGGTTCAACAAGTGGGTTTTTACACCCTGTTGGTATGAACAAACAGTTCTTTCACAACCACTCCTAAGCAAAGGTGCTGATGAGGTCTGGGCTCCCCATGGCTTCGTAATGAGCTGCAGCTGGAGAGAGGCTCACCTATGACCAGAACTAATGAAACTGGACCTTCTGATCATGAGAATGATGGACTGGGCTGGAAAGCCCCTTTCCTGGGCAAGTCAGTGATGGCTCTGCTCATGTCAGTCGTGTTTATTTTAACCAAGATCTCGCTTGTATGCACATGGCAGTCTGATTTGAGTCACTTGGACCAAGGACCCACGGGAGACATGCTCACACACAGAGCCATGAGCTACTCTGTTGTACTAATCAGAGGTGACAAAGACATCACACTCGGTTACAGACCACAAGGCAAAATTAAAAAGCCGTGCTGGAAATCAAGGCAAACATTTGCATCAGCACATTGTGCTTTCCAAAGGATGAAGGCATGGGAGCAACACTTGGGTGAGAGTCTGTGAAGAAGAAAGGTGACCTGTGATAGAAAAGCTAATTCTGAGCGTCACTGAGCCCCGAGGGCTCAGGTCTGAACTTCACAGCTCCATCCTGCCTGCCTGTGACACTCAGCAACCACACAGCACGTCGCTGCCGTGCTCACTGCTGCATTTCTCAGGGAGGACAGGAGCATTTCTATTTTTGATCTCCCAGTGAAATCTCGAATTGTAAAACTCGCTGACCTTGCCAACAAGTGACTGGCTTGAAGTTCAGCTAAGAAATTCAAAGAGCTCAATGCTCAGTTCAATTTAAATAAGGAGCTTCAGGATTTTAACCCGGCACCTCCAGAGGATGTGCATGCAATAGATAAGGTTATTCATCCCTGAAGACTCCTAAGTCTTAAATGATTGCTAGCAGGAGCAGGAAGAAATGACATTTCCTTTCAGTCTCATATAGTCTCAGGAGCCCTGGAGATGAGTCAGTCCTGAGGTGAGAAGTGGGACTCATCTACACAGCAGGGCAAAATGTACATACATCAGGCTTGAATATTCATTAGGATGAAAGGGAAAGGAGCATTGTGTTATCATTCTAACAGCACTTCCCACCTGGGCCACAATGAATTATAGAATGGTTTGGGTTGGAAGGGACTGAAAGATCATTTAGTTGCAACGCCCTCTACCTTGCAGGGAAAACTCCCACCTTGACCAGGTTAGATCAGAGAATCTCAGAATCAGCGAGGTTGGAAGAGACCTTCAGGATTATCTAGTCCAACCACCAACCCAGAACCACCACAAAATCCATCTCCCCATCCCTCTCCCCTGCTCTGTCCAGCTGCTGCTTGTATGGGAGCACAACCCTGATTTTAGGACCAGAGCATCACAAATGATCCTTATAATTTGGAGCACCTTGCTTGTTCTCCTGTCTGCTTGGCCCACGCCTTCCTTGATGTGAAAAACATTAAGAAGGGTTTATTTCCCAAGCAGGCTCCATGGAACAGCCACCTCCTGACCAACCCATGCAGGCACTGGCCAAAATGTGTCCCCTGAGGCACCAACCTGCTCATTTCGAAGAGGAACCGGTCGGCCTTGGCCATGCGGTCCAGCTCGTGCTTGTGCTCTTCCAGCAGGTCAATGTCACCCTTTTCAGGAACAAACTTCAGGAGCTGAACAGCAAAAAGCACAGCAGTGGACATGAGATCCATGCACATTTTTTCAGGCATTAAAAAGTGATTTATTTCCTTGAGTCTAACACCTTTTCAGCACGTACAGACAGTGACCCCAAGGCACCTGTGAAATAAGTGTTATTGCTGTCCCTGTGACCTTCCCCACATTACTCCATCACGTCAGTGTCTCCTGCCTCTGCCCTGCCATCACTCAGCTTTTACATGAAATGAATTAAGTCTGCTCCAAGGAGGTTTCAACATCAGCTCTGCCAGAGGAGATGTCAGTCAGAGACTCCCATTTGCTGCAACTCTACTTATTAGCAGATGGAAATTTTGTGAAATGAATCCTCCCACATCTCTGCTCAAAGTGCAATTACCAGCTCAGCTTTAAGGACAGGTGAATAACATGCTTCCAAAGGGATTCAGAGGGGGTGAAAATGGGATTTCCCTTTTGAGGACTGCACAAACACTGTCTAACCTTTCGAAAACAAACCAGCACTGAGCACAAACTTCAAACTGCAGCAACAAGAAGGGGAAATGGCCCCACCTCGGGGTCCCAGGGCAGACCCAGGTACAGGAATGGCCCATGGGGGCCATGCTGCTCCCAGCACTGATGCTACAACTGAGCTCCTTTCCTGCTGCTCCAGCTCACCTGAGTGGTTTTTCAACATATGGCTGGTAAATAATTTGGGGCCCAGCACAGTCAAAGCTGTGCTTTTGGTCCCAAGCTCTTTGCACAGCGTTGTCTCAGCATGAAGCAAACACCAAGGAGCAGGAGACGTGTTGCCCACCTGTTCCAGCATGTCTTTTGGGAGGTCCTCCTGCTCGTCCATCGTCAAAATCGCTCGTTTGATCTCATCATTTGAGAGTTTCAGCCTGGGAGGTGGAGGGAAAGCAGAATTATTCCCAGCCCAGCAGTCAGGGAAGGCTCAGGAGCGTTTCCTTACACACCTGTGCAACGTGAACAGCTGAAGCCCCAGCCAGCAGCAGCATCACAAACAGCCCTATCCAACATGTTATGAAGGAGGATGTGTGACAAATGTGGTAGGACTGTGCTCTGCCAAGGCTCAGCACAGCACTGAGCAGCCCTGGCCCTGCTGCAAACAGGGGCTCAAACCCCCCCAGCCAATTCCCTCACCCCAGACCACAGCTGCCATTCCCTATTTCCCTGTTTAATAGTACTTTAGGTAAGGACTGTAAGCAGTACATTAAATATCTGACTTTCAGATGTAACTCCTGCCCACAGCAATGCTGCTCCTGCAGCTTCAGCAGCCCCAAAGGCTACAGGGCCAGTGAGGTTACATTACCACTGACAAAAAAGCCCAACCCAGGCTCAGGAGTGCAGCTCAGCACTGCCCCTGAACCCACTGCCAGAACCCTTAAGGAAAATCTGGCCGACTTCCACTGCTGTTCTTGGATTCAAACATTGTCTCTCCCACTTTTCCTGACCACCTTCGGCTGGAGTCTTCCTCTAGGAAAAAATTAGAAAGAAATCCAAAATTTGGACAAGTGAATGTTCAGCATCGCAGGAAACCCATCAGTTTGGTTTTCTTTGGAGGGGTGGGGATTCAATGCTCTTGGAAGTGTAAGAAGCTGGAAACCAGCCTCTCCTCCACCTTTTTCTTCCTCTACTTCACCTAACAGGAATTGAAGATGCAGCCTCAAATTGGAGATTCCAAAACCACAGACCACTGTGTCACAGTGAGCACCACCAGGCTGGGCTTCCCTGGCAGGGATCTGTCTCCCAGCAGCCCACACTGAGCTGAGGCAACAGAGAGATGGAAAGATGCCTTCAGCTCCTCCTGGGCTGGAGCAGCCATTAATTACAGTTTAATTTGATTGCAAGGAACCGCTCCCTGCAAGGACTTTGATTGCAAAACCACACGTATTTTTCTTATTCTTTGCATTGCGGTCTGCAAAATCATCTAAATTAAATAAAGGGAAAGCCCAGAAACTCCTGCAACTCCATTTACCTACATCCTCTCTCACCTGGCACGCAGTCATGGTTAAAGCCTTTGCAACAGATCCAGCTTAAAAAATGTAATTCCCTGTACTTGCATGCAGGGAAAAACCACAGAGTTGAAAAGACCTGTCTGAGGAACCCCATGGCCCCAGTATCGGTGATCAGTGCTGAAACACTGGATGTGGCTTAAAGGAATGAGCTGAAACCAGAAACACACCCTACAGCAGGATGTGAGACCTTGGAAGTCAACCTGATCAGCAGATCAAACAGAAGATCAGCAGCTGCCTTGATCACTCTGAGTAATTAAACAAGGAGAGTGTTTTTCACCCCCACAGCTCTTGAGGGAGCAGACTGAGACTGTGGAGTTGGCTTTTGGAAGCTAAAGCTGATACAGGAAGTGTGCTGGTCTCTAAGGCCAGGGTAGGCAAGGGCTTGGTTTAGCTTGGAATATTTTGCTCAAGACTGGAAGTGAAGGATTAGCTTTATTGAGACAGGTGCATCTTACAGATCTGGTAAGTAAATCTCCATTCCTTATGAGCCCATGTTTCTCATCCTGCACTCTGTCCTCTCTCACCTCCTCCTCAAGGGAGCACCCAGAGAGGGTCTGTTAATTAAGGAGTGAATTAAAATCTACCTCAGCCAGGGGAGGAAGCTCAAAGATTGCACTGAGCAGCAGCCAAGACAATTGCTGGGGTCATCATACAAGGAGCAAATCCAGAATCCTTGGAAAATGTCCCCTCTGCTGCTTGCAGTAACAAGCAGCCACATCTTGGGGTCACCCTACCTGTCCCTGACAATGGCAGTGGCCAGGATGGGACATGATCCGAGGTGGAATATGAAACTGCAGGAGAACTCCTTTTACACCCAAGCAGAAACAGGAATGCTCAGACCACCAACACCAGTCTCCACCCTGATGAAAAGCAGACATTGGCTAGATCTGGGTATTTGGGGATCCCTGGGAGGCAAAAATGCTCCTGGGGGAAGCGAGTGGGCAGGCAGCTACTCCTCATCCATAGGGAACACCTAAAGCACAGGAAAGTACCATGATCATCTCCAGGAGGGTGGGGGAAGATAAGGGTGACTTTTTTAAGCCCTTACTCATTGAAATCAAAGTCAACAATAAAAATGCATTTAAGAAGAAAGGGGTTGGGGAAAAAAAAAAAAAAGAAAAACTTTTCTCAGGAATCATCACAAGCCAGTGCCAAGAACAAGAGCCTGTCCCTGCATCAGCAGAGAGCAAGCGCGGGGCGCCAGAAGAAAACAGCCTCTCAGACAATTTGATGGGAAAGGGGCCAGTGAAAGCTAGAAGCTTATCTATAACCACAGTAATTATCATTGTTGGCAGCAGCTGTCGAAGGCGAGCCGTCTGAGAGGAGCAGGGTCACAGGACTTGCTGTCACAGGCAGTTAGGGGCGGCCGCGCGGCGATGCGAGGTGACAGCTCGCCAGCCCGGCCAGCGCGGGGCCGCGAGCGCCGCTTTTGTTGGCCCCAACCAGGACCTAATAAGTGTGAAGGGGAAAAACAAATTCCGCCGGGAAAGGGACGCGCCCTCCCTGAAAAGCCACATTCATCTGAGGGGGAAAAAAAAAATGCCTCATGTCGCCTCGCCGGGAGAGAGGAATCAAACGAGGCATTCACTGCCGGCACAGCCGGAAAACGACGGAGCGAGGGGTGGATTTGCATCTGGCAGAACGCAGGACTAAAAATACACACCCATACACAGGGAGCAAAAGCAAGGACGTGGTGGGTTCACAGAGGGAGACGCGGCGAGGCACTGACATCAGCAAAGCCTTCTCCAAAAAACAGAAGAAAAAAGCAAGTGTTAAAAATATTCTTGTGCTGCATTACAAGCTGGAGGAAAATCCAGTGATCTCACTGCGCAGTAATTTCTCCCAAAGCAAGGGAAACAGGCAAAAAAATAAATCTACAGAGAGAGATAAAGTATCTCACTGGCCGTAATCTTTCCACGCTGTGAGCCAGACAATGCCTGGTGAGCTCACAAATGTCTGGGCTAAATCAGGGGCCAAGCCTGCAAGTCCTTTCACGTGTGAAAGTCTGCTCAGCCCCACGGTGGCCATGTAAGAGAGGTGGGACAGCAGCACAGCAGCAGCCCAGCTGCCAGACCAATCCCTTTGGAACACTGGGACCAGGGACCCACCCAGCTTTGGGATGGGCAGCTGGAGCGGGCAGAGACAAAAGGGTTTGCCCAGTGCTACATGGAGTCTGCTGGAGATACAGGAGCTGGACCCAAAAATACTAAAAGGATGCTTGGGCTTTATCCCTAGACCACCTCATGAGACACTTGGCATCAAATCACTCAAAGGGATTTTGGGGAGAGAAGCTCAATTTTGGTCCTGGGAGTACCATGGGATGAACTCCAAAGCACTTCCAAAGCAGCATCTGGGGCAAGTCACTGCAACTTCAAAGCCACTGATCCCTTGCATGAGAATGGGCCTGGGAAAAGCCATAGAGAGGCCTGAGGACCACCTTGCAGGGCAAGTCTGATCCTGCTTCTGCCCTAGGAATTGGCCCACAGGGAAAGGCAGGCAGGCAGCAGCCTCCGTCCTGCCCTTTTTGTGGGATTAGTTACTGGCAATTCGTTTCCAGCCATTGCTTTCTTGGAAGAGAAAGGTTTGCTGGTGAGATGAAATTGAGACCTTCACTCAGTAAGATCTGCAAGATGCCTTTGAAGTTGAGTGCTTGGGTGTCTCCCCTTCCCGCTGAAGGAGCTATTTGTGTGCTTAACTTCCCAATATACACTTAAACCTCTGGCTGAATCACACCTAAACCCACTCGACGCTCAGCCCACGTTTGCCGGGAGCAGCTCAGCCAGTGCCCCAAATCCCATCGTTTTACTTGCTAATAGCTGCCTGCCACAGACATACTCATTTGCCTGCTGCTTTAAACTCTGCTTTCATCATCATCCTTTTTTATTTGGACTTCTAGGAAGCATGAGAATCCCCAGAAGCAGCCCAGAGCAGAGCCAGCCAAAACCTGTGCAGTTTTACCCCCAAATGCTGCAGCACTCATCACTCTCACTGCCCACAGGCTGCCAACCACCTCTGGAGAAGCACCAGGGGCTGAGTTACCCACCCAGATGTTTTCTTTTTTGCAGACATCAGCCTCTCCAAGCTTTCTAGGGAAGGAAATCAGCTGGGCTGCCCAGACAAGGCACCATCTCCACTTGGAAGAACAAGACAGAACCCACAGTCTGGGAAAACACGGAATTCGGCTGCAAACCCAACCCACCAGCGATGCTGCTACATCCTGGCCAGTCCTGGGTGTCACAGAAGCTTCTGTGCCTCCAGACAGCAGAGTGAATATTTTTAAATTTTACTGATGTTGGATTTATTTTTTGCTGGGTGAGTCAGAAACAAGTGGCATTTTCTCTGCTGTTCTTGGGGTGTTTTTTCCAAGTAGCTACACTGACAGCTCACCCTTTCAGACCACCACAACCTGGTTTCCCTTTTCTCAGGATTCAGTCTTTTTGCTGTAGTTTATCTTGCCAAAATAATTTTTATCATTTTGGCAGCCGTTGGGAGATCAGATTAAATTGCTGCTAGCAGTGCTGAGCCTGCCTGGTGAGGGGTGTGAGGGAGGCTGTCAGACCAACAGCGCAGCTGTGAGAGGGGGACATCCCCTTCCCAAAATTCAGATGTGGGCAGCAAGGTCCTGGCCGAATTATTGCTGCTCCCTGCACCCTGCTGTAACCCAGCACTTCCCTAGCCCAGAGAGACCTTCTTCAATCACCAGCAAAGAGCAAACAAAACCCAGGCTGAGAAAGATAAGAGATGAAATCAACCCCCTTCTACCTCCTGTGACAGCTCACTGGGTATCCCAGCCCCTTGGGGTCTTTCCAGGGCCACCAAATTGCCACATACCCAGCTAATGGCATTGCTCCCCCCCTGGGTCACCCCACCATGAGGATGTAAGGCTATAGCTGGGTTCAGGTGTCACTGGCTCTCCTGCTGCACTGCTCCTGTCATCACCCCCCTGCTCCAGGGATGAGGAGCACGCTCAGGGCAGGCCAGGGCAGGGTATTAAGCATCCCCCCACTCCCCAGAGGGCAACAAGGCATTAACCATACCTGGAGAGGAGGATGTTGCAATTCTGAGCTCTCCGGCCGTCTATGACGGAAAGCTCCTTCACTTTGTGCCGGGAACTCAACGTGTCATCGATGGCATCTTCCTTCTACGAGAAAATAATAAGAAAAGCCTGGAGAAGAGCCATGGAGCAGCAAGGACATTTAGTACTCTCAGCACACAGCAGTGTGATACACAGAGGGCCCCCATTAATCAGGAGTGTCACCACAGGTTATGGGTAAAACCTGTAACCGAAACACAGTAAGGCATTTCATAAACCAGAGCTGGCCTTGAAGCCACTGCTTAGAAATGTAAATATTTTCTCAGACAGGGAAGATTTAAAAACCTGCAAGCACACGGGCGCTGCTGAATAAATAGAGGCAGGCTTTCTCAGCATACCTGCTTGTGACACTTCATTAAACCCTCGCATGGAGTACTTCACTATGGGTTGCTGCACACTCCCAGCATCGCTCGTGCTCCTCACCCCTGCTCCAAACATCTGTGATCACCCTTCATGCACCAGCTAACCAATACAGGCTATCAGACTTGCAAAAGCAACCAGCAGCTTTTTCAGTGAAATTCTCCCAAAAGAAGGGATGTGAAAGCAGGAATTGGTGTGGCATAAGCACCTGTATCTCCTAAGTGGCTTAAACACGTTACCTTCAGATGAGTAACAATATTGTGGTTGTGGGCAAATGGGCACATCTGCATAACAGCAGCTTTGCAGGGCTGCCTGAGGAGTTCATGTTGCCCCAGGTTTTAATTTACCATATTGCATATTTTAGTAAGGTTAATCAATTAAAAGCTGGCTATTTAATCCTTCTGGAAGGAACACAATCTGGAGCTGCAAGGTCCTGAACATTATAGATCCACACTAAACGTCCACGAGCGTAGGAGACCTGGCACATGGCCACTGCAAGGGGCAAGAACAAGCACTAAAATTACCATTTTTTTACTCATTTTCTTGTTTCAACAAAGAAAACATGCAGATATGAGAAGTGGGAAGAGAGGCAGGTGGTGGAAAACGAGCCCCAAGTCACCCAGCACCAGCTACCCCTCTCAAGTGTCTTGCCTGCTCTGACCAAGCAGAGAGCTTCAACCTGTGGGTTTATTTCCATCTTTTGAAAACTGCTCAGGGGTAGCAGCTTCTCTCTGTTCAGCTACATCTAAAAATCCAACTCCTGGACTCAGTATTGGCTTTGACCCCAGGCCAGACAGTAGAGAGGGTGGGTTCTGCCTTACCAGCCTCCCCAGCATCAACTTTCAAGCTGCCCCTTCTGGTGATCTTTGCACCTCTGATTCAACCCTGTTTGTCACACATTAACCCCCCTCAGAAGCAGCCCTTGTGTCCCTGTCCCCAGCCCCACGGTCACCCTGCCCACATCACACTCCTGCAGGTGCTCACTTACCTGTCTGGAGCTACCATTCACAAAGAAGTCCTACAGCCATAGCAGAAGCATGGAAAAAGGCAGTAAAAACACATGCAGTTCAGTGATCTCAGCAAATCCAGAGGGAATTGAAGCACAGAGAAGGGAAATTGCAATATGGGGGTGTTTGGCAGCATGGGGAGGCACTTGGGGGTGCCAGTGCTGAAACAGGGGGGATGCAGGTGAAAATGTGGGTGACAGGATGTGCAGAAGGGGAGAGCTGATGGAAGAGGAGGCTCCATGAACAGATCAGGCCAAGGTACATTGGGCACAGAGGTGAGGAGGGGACACAGGATGAGGTGGGAGGAGCTGGCCAAGCCCTGCTACTGGCCCAAAGGCACAGCACTGCTCAGCCTGCCATGCCAGGAGGAAAATTGCTGGTTCTTGCACATCTGAGGGACTGAAAAGCCAATGTGGCTGCCAGGAAAAACAGGGCTTTTAAGTGGAAATAACGAGAGGCGCATCCTGGAGCAAATCTGGCCGCAGCAAAACTTTACCATTTGCCACAGCAACACACTTCCCCTCGAGTTCTCATCCTCCTGCTCCTCCTCCCTGCTTCTCCAGGGCTCAGCAGCCTGGCTAAGTGCCACCACAATGCCCAGCAGCACCATGCCTCTCCCAAGACCTGGCTGTCCTGCTGGGCTCTCCCCAGCAGGCTGGAAGCAGGTGCAGTAAAGCTGGCACCACACACATGTGCACACACACACACAAACATGGGAGTTTTCCTTCCTCACTCCCTTGCTGAGCTGTGCTGATCAAGTCTTGTGGCTAAAAGTGTCTGGTTCAGTTAGGGCTAAGGATCAGTGTTCCACTGATCAAACTCTTCCCAGCAGTCTCCTTTGTGGGGCAGGCACAAAGGAAACCCACAAGCTGCAATGAGTATCTTTATCTTCGTTTAACTGGTCCCTAATTAGGAGCTCTTCCTTCCATTTCACCCCTCAGACCTGCCCCACGATGCTCAGACTTGCCCCAGGCTGCTGGAGAGGGAGAAGGACGTGGTGGGATCTTTGCAGTCCCCTGCTCTAGGAGAGGCAGGGCTCCTCATGCACTGAGGTACAAACAGGTTCACTACAAAAACCCTCCCTCTCTGCCTCAAACCAGCCTCATCCCTGCCCCTCTCCCTCCCAGGAGCCATGATCCAGCCTCTGCTGCAGGATGGTGTAAGGAGGAGCAGCTTTAAATGTGCTGTCACCATCCCCACAAACAATTCCCAGCCCTGCTGTCCCTGGCCCTGTGCAGGTCACTCTCCCTTGCACAGAGGAGCTGGAGGCTTTACTTCCTTCATCCTTTTTTGGGAGATGAATTCTTTCCCAGCTCACTGCTAAGCCCCTGGTTCAACAACACATATTTTTTTCCACTTGGCCCTGACTCTTTAACATCACTCACCACTGCAGGACCTGCCAGGACTGCCCTGGCTGTGTCACTGCTACTTATCAACATCACTCCCAGCCTCTACCCCCATGAAGACTCTCAGGACATCCCTGACAGAGGCACAAAGCCCTGTGTAGTTTAAGCCCTGATGGTCCTGGACTTGCCTTTCTCCATGCACACCCTTACACAGCTACTGCCACATCCAAAAACTCCTGCTGGCTTTTCTGTAAATGCTGGTATTCTGTACAGCTGCAGGGCTGAGACCTTCTCTGGGGACAGGGACATCTGCAGAGCCTCTGCTGGGAGGACACAGGCTCTCCTAACAGCTTCATGCATTGTGAGGCAGGGATGCTCCCAGGCTGATGAGTCCCAGGAAACCCAGAGTGTTCCTGTCCTCCCCACATGGAAAGGGCCTTTCCCAAAAGCTGCAGAGCTCACTTAATAGCCTGCATTTACATCCCAGCCTGTGATGTGGGAAAAACATTTAAAGAGATGTTTAAAATTAAGTACATCACTAAGCCTCGGGTCTGTGCAGCATTTTGGGATTCCCAGGGGCTCTGGCAACAAAACCAGACAAATCCCAGCAAAGGCAGCCCCAGAACAGCCACTCTGGGGTGTCAGAGAGCTCTGTGCCCTGCACACACCTCTGCCTGCTGTCCCCAGGTCCCGCTGGGACACTGCCCACAGGGATGCACCACTTGACCATGCATTTTCTGGTTTGTTTGGGGGCACAGGCAGGCAGGCAGCCCTGATGCCCCATGTCCTGTGGCTACTGTGACTCAGGACAAGTGAGAGGCATCAGCAAGTGACTCAAGACAGGGAACAGGGAGGAGCAGGGTGTTCCCTGCTCTTTGTGACAGAAACCAAGTTTTGCTAGAGCTTGAAAATGCTGTGAGTTATTAAACGATTATTTGTTCATTGTGCCTCAGGGACAGGCTGTTCACTCCCCCAGCCCCCACCATGTACACAGGGCCCCGTGCTCTGCATGTGTTACAGAACCAAAGAATGGCTTGGGCTGAAGGGACTTTAAAGACCCTCCAGTCCAACCCCCCTGCCATGGGCAGGGAACATTCCACTTGACCAGGCTGCTCACAGCCCCATCCAGCCTGGAACACTTCCACTGCTCCTGATCTCATGGAGCACATCAAACCCCACACACTGGTGCCTGCACTGCTGCTGGCTGCAGAGCCATGCACCCCCTCTCATCCTGGGACTAAGCTGGGAGCACCCTGGGGACTTCCAGCTGGACAACCACATCCCTCAGCCCCAGGGAGATGTGTCCCATGGCTCCACTCACACAAAATGGGCCACAAGGTGAACAACAAGGAACTTGTGCATCACATCCCCAAGAGCAGTTCCAGCAGCATCTCACAGGTGGGATTTTGCCTTGTTTCACCCATCTGCCTTTCAGATGCTCTCACAGCATCTTTTCCCAGTCCCAGCCCAGCCCTTGGCTCCTACATTCAGCTCCCTTTTGGTCCTTACCCCATCTGTGTAAGCCCATGGCACAACTCTCCTTGCACCATCTCCCTGTTCGTCCTGGCCCCAAACCTAACCAGCCACTTCACCCAGCAGGACCTCAGCCAAGCCAAATTATTTTTAAATTCCTGCCTGGCAATAATCCGAATCACACCAGGTGACTCACGGGCAGGCAAGCCCGAGGGCAAACCATCCTGCTGACACTCAGGTTTCTATTCTTGCTCCTCTTCCATTTCCATTCCTTGTCCTCAGACGTGCCCTCCAGCAGGCATGAGTCAAGCCCAAAAAATGCAGGGGGAAAAAGACATTGCTGTGGTCACCTATTCCCAAACACTGGGGCAGGCAGCAGTACTTGGTGGGTTACTCTTGATACTGGCCCCACTCTAATCCACCCTGATCCTGATCTCTCCCTCAATTAGCCTCTGGAACAGATTAAACTCTCACACTGCCTAATGAGCTTATGGGTCTGGTCCACTCCATCGTGGCACTGTCCCTCTGACTGAGCCTGGCACAAGGAGACAAGCTGCTCTCTCCTCCCAGGAACACGGCCAGATGTTCAGCAGGTGAACATCCTTTTTCAGCCTCTCTCCTTGCTTCTTCTCCTGCCTTCTTAAAACACTCATGCTTTTGCCCATTTTCATCCTGCCTGGGGTAAAGTAAGTGTCTAATTTTCTTCATGTGTTTGATGCCTTCCAAACTGGGGCTATAGTGGTGGAGCAGGAGATTAAAAAGTGGAGACATTTGCCTGCAATGGCATTATTTTGGTTCAGGGTATTTGTTCACATTTTGCTCTTGGCTCACTACAAAAATAAAATAAGAGACCCACCCATGGTAGATGTGGACAAAACTTAGTCCTTCTTGGCCAGAGAGGGATAGAAATTTTCCACTCAATACAGACACATGGAGCAGTTGCTGTTAAGAGCAATCCAAAAATATTACCCAACTGTGGCCACATCTGGGGGTTATTTTCATAGCATTCCCTGTCTCTTTTTTTTTTTTTTGTGTTTTTTTTGGTGATCCATCTTCAGGGTGCACATGGTCAGGTGTGTGGGCAGGGGTGGAATCAGGCACAGTGAGCCATGAACAGCTGCCTCAACCCAAAGGCTCTGGCACATGGATGAGAGGATAAAGCAGATTAAGTCAATCTGGCAAACGTGGCTTTGGTATGAAATAATGATGGGAGATGTGTTTTGGGAACACAAGTGAAACCACATGGTCCCATAATGGTGGCACCTTGCCCAGGTGTGCCCACCCCAGGCCAGCTGTTACCTGCTGTCTTTGGTAGGCAGAGAAGGTCCTTTCCAGGTCTTCAAGGTCCAGGATTTTGAACACTTTTGTGTCATCTATGTTGGTCCACACAGTGCCTGCCAGCTTGTTCTGCAAGAG